>OU015494.1:94072579-94080079 GCA_907164885.2 Dolomedes plantarius | reverse complement strand
ATGTCGGGCTATGTGCTGCGCCATGTTTCAAAATATATCACACTTATTTTGATTTCTGAAATAAAATCTGGTTTTAATTAACATTCTTATTATCTTAATTTTTATTTATTTATTTTTTTACTTTTGCAGACTACAAACATCTTTAATTATTTTCAAATAATGTATCAGAAATGAGGCCTCTCTCGTACATTTCCTTTAGCCTGTCAGCAATAGTCGCCAGAATGTTTTATGTATGTTTATGTAGGGGGCGACGCAGTGCTTGCTGGGAAGGCGCAGAGTGAGTTTCAATCCCGCTTCTGGCTGTGGTCTGTGTAACATGTATGTGTGTGGTGCGTCTAGTGAAGTGATAAAATGTGTTTCTGTGTAGATTCGTCTCTTTCTTGAGTTTTGGCCTCGACCCTTCATTTTAGAACGATGCGTAATATCGGGTAGAAATTACGGTCGTATTTGTGAAATTATTGGCGCCCGAAACAGGGGCTCGAGGAATATAAAAGTGAAAGAGCGAAAAATTAAAGTTTGAATACTGCTATGGAGATTTTAAAGTCTAGACGAACACCACTTAGAACAGCGTTTACTAGAGTTTTCACATCTTTGAACAAAGAACTGGAAAGTAGAGAACCCGATACAGAAGTATTAGAGTCGTTATTTGATCAATTAGAGGATAAATTCAACAGGATTCGTGAAGCTGATGATGATATTCTTAATCAATTATTAGAGGATAGTGCTTCGCAAGATATATATAACAAAGAATTTGAGGCTTGTGAAGCATATGTTGACAAATTTATAAGTTGCAAATCCAAAGTGAAGAAGATTATGTCAAAATCGAAAGTACAAGTGCCAGAAATAGTGAGAACGGAAAATCATCTTGAAGTTAAACAGGCAATGAGATTACCGGAATTATCATTAAAATTATTTGATGGAAATCCTCGTGAATGGCTCAGCTTTTGGAATACTTTTGTGAAAATACATGAAGACTCGAGATTAGACAACCATACTAAATTCGTGTATTTGATTCAAGCAACGGTTCCGAAATCGAAAGCTCGGGAGATAGTTGATAGTTTTCCCACGACTGCAGAAAACTACTCTAAGGCAATAGAACATTTGAAAAATAGATTCGGCCGTGATGAAATTTTAATTCAAATATTAGTGAGAGATCTTTTACAGCTGGTTTTAAACAATAACAACATCCGAGGAAAAGAATTCAACATATCATCGTTGTATGATAGTTTAGAAACTAAACTTCGATCGCTCGAATCCCTCGGAGTCACAGAAGATAAGTTTGCCAGTATATTATTTCCGCTCGTCGAATCATGTCTTCCTTACGATATTTTGAGAATTTGGGAAAGGGAGCGGGAGAAGTTGAATACAGGTAAGAATGAATTAAAATCTATTCTTGAATTTTTGAAAAATGAAGTAATATCTGAAGAACGAATTATGTTAGCTCGTACTTGTTTTGGTTTTGATAACTCTAAAAAGCATTCTAAAGCTGATATTAGATCTGTTAAATTTAATGTAGCTACTACGAATGATTTAATTGTTGGTAACACTTTTAAAGATAAATTCTCTACTAAGAAATATAACGAATATTGTATCTTTTGTGATCAATTGCATTCATCAGAGAAATGTTTTAAAGTTAGTTCTCTCTCTTACGAAGACAAAATGAATATTGTGTTAAAAAAGAGAGCATGCTTTGTTTGTTTAAAACGAAATCATATTTCTCGTGATTGTAGAGCTAAAGTTAAATGTGTTGTATGCAATAGAAGGCATTTAACAATTCTATGCCAAAATATCAAAACGAATAATTCGGTGTCAGAAGATAGGAAACCAGAAGTAGAGAGTTCTGATAATGTTTTATGTAGTCAGGTTAAAAGTTCTAACACTCTGTTACAAACCATAATTGTACGTGTCAAAAACGGTAACAGAGAAAAACTGGTGCGAGCTATCATTGATTCCGGTTCTGAAAAGTCCTATATAACGGAAGATATTATCAAATTTTTAGGGTATGATAGTTGTGGGGAATCAAAATTGATTCATAAGTTATTTGGTGGTGTTGAGACAAAAGAAAAGTTACATCACTTGTATAAAGTAAATTTAAGTAGTGTTAATAATGAATATAATTGTCAGATTTTTTGTTTGAATGAGCTTGTCATCTGTTCAGATGTGAGAAGAGTACCGAATGGTCCATGGTTATCTGAACTAAATGATTTTGGTATAACGGTTAGTGATCTAGAAAATAATTCATTTGGAATCATAAATGATATTAAATTGTTGATAGGAGCCGATGTTGCAGGAAAGTTGTTGACCGGGAATATTAAAATTCTAAAATCTGGTCCGGTTGCTGTTCAGACACACTTAGGTTGGACATTAATGGGTAAGATTCCCGCAAATAAATCAGATAATAGGGATTCACTGACGGTTATATCGTTGCTAGTAAATGAAAGCTCTGCAGCTAATTTGTGGAAATTAGATGTTTTAGGCATTACGGACCCAGTAGAATCTAAAACAAAGTCAGAAATGCATGAAGAAACCATGCAATATTTTAAGAATACCGTGAAAGTGAAACCAAGTGGAAGATACGAAATTGCTTTACCCTGGATCCTAGATAACTCCCGTTTGCCGAATAATAGAGAACTGGCCGAAAAACGACTGGCTAGCACGCAAAGAAAACTATCGGACTCAAATAAAACCGAAGTTTACACTGAGGTATTTGATACGTGGTTAGAGCGAGGAATTATCGAAGTAGTTGCTGATAATAAAGAGTCTCAAGTTCATTATTTGCCACACAGGCCTGTATTTAAAGATTCGAGTGAGACCACGAAGGTGAGACCAGTGTTTGATGCCTCGGCTCACATTAAAGGGTCCCCTTCACTAAACGACTGTCTGGATAAGGGACCAAACTTAATTGAAATAATTCCTTCACTATTAAATCGTTTCCGGAAGTACCCCGTTGGAGCAGTATCAGACATTGAAAAGGCGTTTTTGCAAATCGGTATTACAGAAAGAGATAGAGACTATTTGAGATTTTTGTGGAAAGATGAAGCTAAAGGGGAGTTTATAGTTTACAGACATAAACGTGTGGTTTTTGGGGTCAATTGCAGTCCATTTTTATTAGCTGCCACACTGAATCACCATTTAGAAAATTCTCCGAATCATTTCGCTTCTACAGCAGAAAAATTAAGAGAATCGCTGTATGTTGACAACTGTGTTTGCAGCTTTAACACAGTTGAAGAGTTAAATAAATTTATTTCGGAATCAAGATCGTTACTGTCAATGGCAAAATTCAACCTTCGAGGATGGCAGTCAAATTGTCCAGTGGAAACAGACCACTTGGAATCTAATGATTCTGTAGCTGTCTTGGGGCTAAATTGGGATTTAAAAGGTGATATGATTTCATGCAAAATTGATTCGCATGGGGAGGGGCAAGTCATAGCAACTAAACGGGCTCTTCTCTCATTTGCACATAAAGTTTTTGATCCCATCGGATTCACTTCTCCCGTGACCCTCCTTCCAAAATTGATTATTCAGGAGTGTTGGAAATTGAAATTGAAGTGGGATGAGATAATCCCTGAACATTTGGCTAAACAATTTTTAAAGTGGGTTCAGGAAATACATTTGATTTCTAACATCAAGATTCAGCGTTATATAGGTTTAGATCATCCTGAGGATAAAGATATCAGTCTTCACGTATTCTGTGACGCGAGTGGAAGGGCGTATGCCACTTGCATTTTTCTGAGGGTGAAGACAAATAATCTCACTGAAGTGAAGTTAATACAGTCACGTGCAAGAGTAGCTCCTCTTAAGAACATAACAATACCACGGTTAGAACTTTTGTCCTGCTGTATAGGAGCCAGATTGGCAAGTCAAGTCATTGCTGATCTAAGAATACCAAACCTAAAGATCTTTTATTGGAGTGACTCTACAACAGCTTTGAGTTGGATCCAACGAGACGACAGATGGGGAACGTTCGTATGGAACCGCGTTCAAGAGATCAGATCACTGACCCAGAAAGACGATTGGCATCATATTGCGGGAAAATTTAATGCGGCTGACCTCCCATCAAGAGGATGTTCTCCTGAGCAATTTCTAAATCTGAAATGGTGGGAGGGACCAGCATGGCTTAAAGAACCAAAATCAATTTGGCCACAAAGTAATGAATCACCTGACGAATTAGAGATAAATTCTGAAATGCGTAAGACATCAGTGACAGCCCATGCTAAAAGTACAGAGCCTGATGCGTGGTACTACAGATATTTCTCTTCTTACAATAAAATAATACGGCTTATAGCTTGGATATATCGATTCATTAACAATTCTAGGAAGAAAAATGTCCTTAAAGAACCTAATCTTACATGCCATGAGATAGAGAATTCCGAAAGAGTGCTCATTTCTTTGATTCAAAGAGAAGCTTTTGACAAATCTAGTGAAGATAAAATACGACCTCTTAGACCAGTTGTCGATGCGTTTGGAATAATTAGAGTAAAAACTCAAGTCATGTATCGACAAGATACGGAAAGTTTCAAATATCCAGTGCTTTTGCCATCAGATCATCCAGTTGTTCATTTGTTGATTTCCTGGAAACATCAAGAATTATTACACGCAGGGGTCTCCCTATTGATGACACACCTGAGGGAGAAATATTGGATCATAAAGGCCAGGAAAACTATTCGGACAGTGGTTGGACAATGTGTGCGTTGTAAGAGATTCAGCGCTCGGAAAATGGAGACAGTGCCAGTAGCATTACCCCCAGAGAGAGTCCAAGACGCAGCAGTATTTCAGGTCGTTGGCATAGATCTAGCGGGCCCTTTGTATCTAAAGAGTAAACAGAAGGCATGGGTCGTATTGTACACCTGCGCTGTGTACCGAGCGGTGCACTTCGAACTGATTACATCTCTGTCCACCGAAGCTTTTCTCCAGTCATTGCGGCGGTTTATAGCCAGAAGAGGTAGGCCAACGACGATCTACTCCGACAATGGTACAAATTTTGTCGGGGCAGATAAAGCCTTTTCGGAATTAGATTGGAATCAAATTTCTACCGCTGCAACTCTTCGCAGAATTCGCTGGAAATTTAACCCTCCTACAGCAGCCTGGTGGGGAGGTTGGTGGGAGCGGCTGATCCAAATGCTGAAGAGAATTTTGAGAAAAGTTCTAGGAAGAGCCTCACTAACCTATGAAGAACTTAACACCCTCCTTTGCGATTGTGAACAAATAGTAAACGCGAGACCCCTAACATATGTGACAGAAGACATAGACAGTTTGACACCATTGACTCCGGCTATGTTCTTACAAGAAATAAGGTCTTCCGACGTTGAGGACATAGACACAATCGACACTCAAGAAATGAATAGAAGAATCAGATACAGGCAACAGGTCAGAAGCCATGTTCGTGAAAGATTCCGTATAGAATATCTTGGCCAGTTGCAACAAAGGACTTTACATCGAGCACAAATCAAATCCCTAGCTGTAGGAGATATTGTGCTTTTGGAGAGTGGCAGCAAGAAACGTACCTATTGGCCATTAGCTCGAGTGTTAGAGTTGATTCCTGGAAAAGATGGCCAAAACCGAGTTGCCCGTGTAAAGACTGAGTTTGGTGAACTGTTAAGACCAATACAAAGACTGTTTCATTTAGAGATCGACAAAACATTACCTTATGAACCAGTACTTCGTACAAAATGTGGAAGAAAAGTGACTGTTCTGATAGATTGTCTTATGATTGAACATTTTTTAACTTTTGCCTTTTTTATATTTTGATTGATAATTATTAGTTTTAGTGCATATTATGTAATTATGTTTAGTGTCATTGAATATTTTAATTTTTGTGATTGGTTGTTGAGTTTACCTTCAGTAAACTCAAGGTGGGAGGATATCAGAAATGAGGCCTCTCTCGTACATTTCCTTTAGCCTGTCAGCAATAGTCGCCAGAATGTTTTATTTATGTTTATGTAGGGGGCGACGCAGTGCTTGCTGGGAAGGCGCAGAGTGAGTTTCAATCCCGCTTCTGGCTGTGGTCTGTGTAACATGTATGTGTGTGGTGCGTCTAGTGAAGTGATAAAATGTGTTTCTGTGTAGATTCGTCTCTTTCTTGAGTTTTGGCCTCGACCCTTCATTTTAGAACGATCTGTAATATCGGGTAGAAATTACGGTCGTATTTGTGAAATAATGGGAAAACTATATTTTAGCTATTCTTTTTCTTTTATTTCAATATATGAATGATCTTAAATAGGTTTTAAAATATAGGATCAAGTGAACATAATTTTGAGATTTTAAAATTTTTAATAATTAATTTTACTTTTGTCTTACAAAGAAATCTTGAAGGATATAAGACAATAATTTAGTTATAAAGTTTAGATATTGAACAATCGTATAGCAACAGTAAATCCTTGGAACTGGCCATATCCATTAAGTTAGACTTTGTTTACCTAGTTTGTCCCATTTGATAACACATATATTTTTGTTCAAATAATGGGGAAACTATATTTTAGCTATCCTTTTTCTTTTATTTCAATATATGAATGATTTTAAATAGGTTTTAAAATATAGGATCAAGTGAACATAATTTTGAGATTTTAAAATTTTTAATAATTAATTTTACTTTTGTCTCACAAAGAAATCTTGAAGGATATAAGACAATAATTTAGTTATAAAGTTTAGATATTGAACAATCGTATAGGAACAGTAAATCCTTGGAACTGGCCATATCCAACTTTGGCCAGTTAAACTTTTGTTTACCTAGTTTGTCCCATTTGAAATGATTTTGTCCCATTTGATAACACATATATGTTTATCAGTTAATCTTGATCTGTAGGCCGTTTTATTTAATTTCATGGACGAAAATAGCTGCTCACAACTATGTACTCCCAAAATAGCATAAAATTTGTGCAGCAAACTTTTTAATTTCCGGCTATTTTCTTCGTAACATATTGTCCTGTTTTCATTTTATTTCCGAGCATCGTGGGCAACAAAAAATTACCTTGGTAGCCGCCAAAATATATACCCCTAACCTAGAGGAATATTTCCTTTTTTTTTTTTTTTAAGAAAGAGCAAATGCAAGGTAGGGGCTTCACAAAAACTTTCACTGGCTTCTAGTTTCATAATTTGATTAACATTGATATAATAATCCTTAGAGAGTGAGACTCATTTTGGTGAATGTGACAATACATATTTGCACGATGCACATTAAAGCTTACAATTTTAACAATGATGAATTTTTCTTAAATGACTCATTGCATATTATATTGAAATGTTTTATGACTTCGTTAAATCTAAGAAAAAATAAACTAGTTTATCTTAACTTCACGAAATAAAATAAATCAGTTCATTTTTTCATGAATTTCTTCCGTATTGGTGCTTACGTGTATAAATTATTTTTCTAATACGAAAGTTTCAATTTTCATTCGAATGTAAGGGCTAAAAAAATATTCTGAATAACTTAGAAAATAAAGAAATAAAATTTGAAGCGAGAAAGCTAAATTGCAGTCCCTGAAAAACAGTAAAAGTGTTCAT
>OU015494.1:93962579-94065079 GCA_907164885.2 Dolomedes plantarius | reverse complement strand
AGATCGAAATACACTCATGGACAAAAAAATTAGCGCACCAAGAAATAATTGCGGGATCGTAACGAAACTTGCAATGAAGGTACATGTCGGGGAGATATGCAAATGATTAGAAATGCAACGTGATTGCGCATTACGTATAGCCGGTAGAGGGCGTTGAACATCGTACTCTGTGGAGTATAAAACAGGTAACCAAAGCTTGTTTGAGTGTGCTGAATCCTTTACAAAGGAAGAGCTGAGATAGACATGCCATTACGCCGTGTTCGAAGACATTATAAGCAGTTGTCGCAGTTAGAGAGGGGGAGAATCGTCGGGATGATGGAAGCTGGGTGGTCAGCTAGGCGAGTAGCTCGTCAATTAGGCCGCTCTGATTGTGTTGTGAGGAGGTGTTGGGACCAGTGGACCCGAGAGATGTCATGTACACGAAGACCAGATTCAATCTCGGCAGTGATGACAATCGTGTTCGTGTGTGGAGAGCCCGTGGTGAACGCTTCAATCCTGCCTTTGCTGTACAGCGACACATCGCTCCCACAGCTGGTGTGATGGTATGGGGTGTCATTGCCTACAACACACGGTCACCCCTAGTATTGTTCCGTGGCACCATGACAGCCCAGCGGTATGTTCATGAAATCCTGCAACCACATGTGTTGCCACTCATGCAACGGCTCCCAGGAACCATTTTTCAACAAGACAATGCTCGACCTCATACGGCAAGGGTGTCACAAGACTGTCTCCGCACTGTTACTACCCTTCCTTGGCCTTCCCGATCCCCAGATTTGTCTCCAATCGAGCATATCTGGGATCATTTGGGACGACGAGTTGGGCATCCCACGAGTTTGAGCGAACTAGAGGCAAGGTTACAGCAAATATGGAACGAAATATCTCAAGACATCATACAGAACTTGTATGACTCAATGCCCGATCGTATCGCATCGTGCATTCGCGCTAGAGGGGGTCCAACGGAGTAATAACTCCTCCGTTCTTTTGCCTTTTTCTCTGAAATAAATTATCCTTTTTCTTTGATTTTCTTATTATTTACTTATATCAAAGTAGTCATTACGTATGTAAAATTTCGTTTCATTTTGACGACTCCTTCTTGGTGCGCTAATTTTTTTGTCCATGAGTGTACGTATGAAAAATATAAAAAACGAATTCAGTTGTTAGTTTTTTTTTAATTTTTTTATTTAGACACTCCCTGACCGTAAGTCCCCCTTTCAATTTCTGCATCACAGACACGCAGCTCAAAGTTTTAGGATAATCACTTAGTCCAGTCAAATTGTGTTTTTTGGAGGAAAATTTTGGGGTAGTTTTGATTTCTTCCATTTTATATGTTTTTTGGGGTGCTGAATCCGAATCTGAGGTTTGTTAACAAAATTTCGTGACGCAACATTGAAGAAAATGCAAGAGAAGGTGAAAATTTTCATTTTTTGGCGGTTTTTTGCTTATAACTCGGAAACTATCAACTTTTCGTATATAACTCCATTTATCAAAATTAAAGTACATAAACTTTCCTACAAATTTCACTATTTAGGTTTCACTATTTAGGCATTTTTTTCTTTTTTAAGGGTTTTTCGTGTTTTTTTCCCCGCCAAATTTTTCAAGATGGCGGACGGATGACGTCACTTTCGGTTGCATTTTTTGCTTTTTCTAAGGGCTTTTTCAGTTTTTTTTTAACCCGTCGAAATTTGCAAAATGACGGACGGATGACGTTACTTGCTGCTGCATTTTTTGCTTTTTTAAAAGCATTTTTCGTGTTTTAATCAATACATTACCATATCATGTGGCTAATCTACCAAAACATTTCCCAAACTACCAAACCAAAATAAACATGCTTGTAAAGAATTCTTTTTTTATTTGTAATAAATATTGTTGGTTATAATTTGCAATTTAATGAGACTTTTCTACCTTTTTTATATATTAAGGGGAGTACTGAAACCCTTACAATTAGAACGTGAGTATGAAAAGGAACATATGTACTTATTATACACTGCTGGCCACTGTAAATGCAACACCCTGAAGGAAACATAAAAATAACATGAAATTTACAACATGCATTAGCGGAGGTGAGATATGCAAATGATTAGAATTTCAGTGCAGACGCACATCACGCGCGCCTGTGGCGCCACTTCAAAGCGCTATTTAAGGCTTAGAGATTTCGACGATTTCAAGTTCTGCAATTGTGTTTTTCTTGTGGTTTTTTCAAAAAAACCATCAATTATGCCTCGTCGAAAACAGCGATCATCTTTTGATCAAGTATCCGAGTTCGACAGAGGAAGGATAGTGGCCTACCGAGATTGTGGATTATCTTTCAGGGAAATCGGTAGTCGTGTTGGACGAAACCAAACAACTACAATGCGGATATGTGATCGTTGGATGCAGGAGGGTACGACGTACGGCGTGTTCGATCGCATCCACCTCAGCGCACCACTTCACGTGATGACAGGCAAATTGTGCACATGGCAGTGACGGATCGCTCAGTCACATCACGAAGCATAGCACAGCACATGCAGTCTGTAACGCACCATCCAGTGTCTGCGCGTACCATTCGACGCCGTTTACAGCAGAGTGGTCTGTTCGCAAGACGTCCATTGCTTTGTCTATCCTTGACGCAGAACCACAGACGTCTCCGCCGCCAATGGTGCGATGACAGAAGGATGTGGACGGCAGAATGGAATGAAATTGTCTTTACTGACGAGTCACGCTTCTGTCTGCAACACCACGATGGTCGCATTCGAGTCTGGAGACACCGTGAAGAGAGGATGCTGAACAGCTGCGATATGCACCGCCACACTGGTCCTGCACTGGGTATTATGGTACGGGGCGGTATTGGATATCACTCTCGCACACCTCTAGTACGCATTGCCGGTACTTTAAACAGCCAGTGCTACATCTCCGAGGTGTTGGAGCCAGTTTTCCTTCCTTACCTTCAGGGCTTGCCCACAGCCATATTTCAACAGGATAATGCGCGACCACACGTGGCACGCATTGTCCAACGGTTCTTCGTCAATCGCCAGATTGAATTGCTTCCCTGGCCGCCTCGCTCTCCGGATCTTTCGCTGATAGAAAACATGTGGTCCATGGTTGCTGTACGTTTGACCCAGATTCCATCCCCAGCTGCCACAGCAGATCAACTTTGGCAACTTGTGGAAGCTGCTTGGTCTGCTGTACCCCAAGAACTCATCCAAAGTCTCTTTGAATCAATGCCGAGGCGTGTGGCAGCGGTGATCTCCAACAATGGTGGCTACTCTGGCTACTGATTTTGGCAGGAACCACACTTCACAGAAGTCTATAAATTTAATCATTTGATACTTGGTTAATATGGTCTTTCTTGGTGTTGTAATTTGGGTGGTCAGCAGTGTAATTTCGAATAAAAATAATTGCATTTAACACAAAAATATACAAAGGTACATATGTTCTCCATTTTATGTCGTCGATACCCGCAATAACGAAATCTGCAAAAAGTACCATCGCAAGTTACCGGTATATTTATTCATTTCTTAAAATAATACTTTGTTAGCAACTTATTCTTGTACGATCATATCTTTCAGTTGTTATAATTATACAAGGTCCTGTAATTACGACTTTATTGTGCGCGTTTGTTATATGGTTGCGATTATTTCAGCATTTCTTCGCATATCAAGGAAGATTTAGAAGGAAGAGCTGAAGACCATACATATACGTACAGTGTTCCCGCCTATATCCGTTACACCCCCGTAACTTTTAAACGGTAACAGCTTAGGCCATAAAGTTGGTGTCTAGGTATAGTAAAAAGGCTATGCGCTACTCAATGAGATAACTTACAACGCCATCTATAGGCAAATTTTGAAATTAGCGTTTTTATCTCAAAAACGGTACAAGACACGGCAAAAAAGTTAATTACAAAGTTGTTCAGCATCATCAATTTAGTAAGAAAAGACACTTTGCCTACATTAATACTTAAAACAGAATGTAGAAAATGAACATTTGTTTGGTCCCGATTTCGAAAATTGTCATGTCATAAAGAGAGGAAGAAAGAAACTAACACACTTCCCTATCTTCAGGATCATTGATTTATGCTGCTGAAAATTCTCCATTAGCCACTATACACATTTGCACTCTGGATTCTCTGGTCTTTTCGAGCTTCGTTCGCGTTTCACGACGCCATAGTGTTGAAAATCACGACCAAACAAATGTTCATTTTTTACATTCTGTTTTGAGTATTAATGTGCGCAAGGTATCTTTTACTAAATCAATGATGCTGAACAACTTTGCAATTTACTTTTTCCCGTATCTTGTACCGTTTTTGAGATAAAAAAACTGATTCCAAAATGTGTCGATAGATGGCATTGTAAGTTGTCTCATCGAGTAGCGCATAGCCTTTTTACTATACCTAGACACTAACTTTATGGCCTAAGCTGTCCCCTTTTAGAAGTTAAGGGGGGTGTAACGGATATAGGTGGAAACCCTGTATAAAACACCCTTTCCCTGGACAACCTATACAACCATTAAAAACAATAAAATACTTTAAAACAAAAAAAGTAATAATTTACTAATACACACTTGTAGTCGTTTCTACTGTGACGGGTGTATAGATTATACGTGTTCGGCCACAGAGTCCAGAAACATTACGAATACAACACAAACATTTTATTAATCTCACTTTCACCTCTCGCTCGTTACATGTGCTCGGGAATATATATCTGGCGAGCCGCTTCTGTCAACGCCCGCCTGACTGCTCGCGTTGCCAAACAGCTTTGAAGAAACTTTTTGTGGTGAGACTTACTGCTTTGAAGGAGGCGTGGCAATCATTCGAATTCTGATCAGGTAGACTGGTCAGTTTTGCATCGCCGCATACTCCCCCGCCAGTGTCATGACTATGACACGTACCTCTCTGGAAAAGTAACCCGACGACCAAAGCGAGTCTGTCGTAGCGGAGTTGACTGTTCTGGATACACCTCAGGTGGTTTAAAAGAGCTTTGCGGAGGGTTATAAAAATCACTTACATGTAACCCAAAGGCGGGCTTTAATCTGTCGATCGAAATTGTCTGTTCTTTATCTTTAATCATCAAAGTGTAGTATTTGTTACCACGTTTCAAAACTGTATATGGTCCATCGTATGGAGGTTGTAGCGGTTTCCTGACGGAATCTCGATGGACGAAATAACTGCAGTTATTTCAAGATTGCGCAGTTTCAATTGCGCAGTTTGTCAACAAATTGTTGAGGAGGGTCATTATTTGGTGAACGGGTGAAGAAATTACTGGGCAATCTGAGAGTCTCACCATATACTAATTCCGCGTCTGAGTTCTCTTTAACCATACTTCTAAATCCGAGAAGAACGACTGGAAGAACATCTGTTCAATTTGTGGTACCATGACATCTTAAAGCAGTTTTTAAATGGTCTATGGAAATTTTCAATTAAACAATTACTTTGTGGGTGGAAACTCGTGGTGCGACAACGCTGAATACCGAGTAGCTTCATTAAACTGCGAAACAACGAAGATTCAAACTGCGTCCCTCTGTCAGTAGTGATGTGCGTTGGCATACCGAAGAGGGCGATCCAACCTGAAAGAAGTACAGAAGCAACTGTTGACGCTGAAATGTCAGAAATCGGCAAAACCTCCACCCACAGTGTGTAGCGGTCGATATATGTGAGGCAATACCGGAAACCATTTGAGGGCGGAAGTGGTCCAATAATATCGATGTTTATATGCTGGAACCGTTGTGATGGTACATTTATATTTTGCACAGCACTGTGCGTGTGAATTTTAGTCCGTTGGCATGAGAGACATTCTCTTGTCCACTGAGCACAGTCCTTGTTTATTTCTGGCCACACGTACCTTGAGCGAAGAATTTTCGATGTAGCTCGAATTCCAGGATGTGACATGCTGTGTAGCGACTCAAAAACTTTCTTCCGATGAGACGCTGGAATATAAGGACATATTATGCCATTTCTGGTACTGCAGTAAATCTTTTTCGTAGTACCTGGATGCTTAACTGGCTGTAATGATAAAGAAGTGTTAGTGCTTAGCAGTGACTGCAGTTCTATGTCCGTTGCTTAGGAGTCTTCTATTTCGTCATAATCAATAGAACTGGAAGAGCTGATTGTTTCTATACGAGAAAGCAGGTCAGCTAACATATTTTTAGACCCTTTTATATGACGAATGTCGGTACTGAATTGACTAATAAAGTCAAGATGACGGTGTTGCCGTGGCGTACACTTATCCCACTTCTGACGGAAAGCATATATTAAAGGTTTATGATCGGTATATAAGGCAAAAGGACGCGCCTCGAGTATATGTCTAAAATGTTTAATTGCAAGGTAAATAGCTAACAACTCCCGGTCATACGCGCTGTAGCGTGTCTCCCTTGGAGTTAATTTTTTGAAAAAAACGCAAGATGTTGAAGGGTATTGTCAACGAGTTGGTGTAACGCGCCACCAACTGCGAAATATCAAGCATCAACGTGCAGCGCAAGGTGTGCTGTAGGCGAAGTATGGGCTACCTACTGCAAGTACTGCCTGTTGAATTTGTAAATTGCACTTTTCAAAAGCTTCAAGGGATACAGAATCCCAATTGATTTATTTTTAGACTGTTGACCTTTTAACATGTCATGCAAGGGTTTCTGAACAGCTGCTGCGTTTGGTAAGTGTCTACGGTAAAAATTTATGAGACCGAGAAATGCCTTTAGACCTTTTATAGTGCTGGGTTTTTGTAAACGCTTGATAATTTCAGTTCGTTCTGGTAATGGTGTTATACCTTTGACATTTACTAAGTGACCTAAGAAGTGAATTTTGTTTACCCCAAAAATACATTTGCCGACATTCAATGTCAGGCCGTATTCGCGAAACTTTTGTAGGACTTGAGTCAAGTGCTGTAAATGCTCTTGTCCTGAATCACTGAAAATTAAAATGTCGTCGAGGTATATGTAAACGAATGGAATGTCTAAGGATTTCATCCATAAAGCGCTGGTATGTCTGAGCCGCGTTACAGAGGCCAAAATTTAGATACGGGAACTCTAATAAACCGAAACAGGTAGCAATAGCAGTTTTAGGAATATGTTCCTCGTGTATCGGGATATGGTAATATGCACGTACAACGTCTAGTTTTGTAAATAAAGTTTTTCCAAAAAGGGCATGTGAAAAATCGTGTAAATGTGGTATCGGATACCTGTCTGGTACCGTCACCGCATTTAAACGCCTGTAGTCTCCGACCGGTCTTATCGATGTGTTTTTGACAATTACGTGCAATAGTGAAGACCATGGACTTTTCGACGGACGGCAAATTCCCTTTTCGCACATTGTAGCGAAGTCACGCTTAACTCCATCGTATATTTTCGGATGTAGTCATCGAGGTTTGCAATGAACTGGGGGTCCTGTTGTTTGAATATAATGAACCGTAGAGTATTTTACAGGTTGAATTTTTTTGTTGGATTAGTGATATCAGAATTTTTTTTAAAATATCATAATACCATGCATCACTAGATATAGTTTTAATAGACGCTTGGGAAGAACTGATAATGCAGCCGTATGATTTTAAGGTGGTATTAGAGTCAATAAGTCTTTTATGCTTTAAATCGACTATAAGTCCGTAATGTGTTAAAAAATCAGCTCCAATAATGGGAGAAGCAACATAAGCAAGTATGAAATCCCAGCCAAAAGAACGTCGAAGATTGAGGGATAATTTTAAGTGTTTTGTACCGTAGGTTTTAATGGGAGCGTTATTCGCTGCATATAAAACTGCATTACTTATAGAAGATTTTCGTTCTTTTTCAAATATTGGTAAAAACACAACATTTACTACCGCTGTCAATTAAGTACGTTAGGTTTGTTGACTTGTCGTAAATAAATAATTTGGTATTTTTTTTACTAGCCGCGGAATGCTCTACAGAAAATGGAGCTGCGGCGTTTATTCGTTTTCCGACAGCCTCTAGGAGCAAGGTTGTTTACATTTTCTGGCATTCTTACCGAATCGGTAGTGGTAAAAACAGAGCGAACGGCGCGAAGAATGATCCCTGTTATTACTGATATTTGTACGTGTTCGACTAAGGGAACGCTTACGACTGCGTGGAATATGAGTGGAGGATTGTGCTATCTAAGATACTTGAATGATGAGTTCAGAAATTTTCCTTTCTAAGGCAATGAGAGCTGATGACTCATAGCCGCCGACGGCCCCCTGCTTTTCCCCTGTGGTATAAACTTCTTGCATGGGTGAAGCCTCAACTATTTTATCGGCCAAAGTTGATAATTTTGTTAGCGTCTCGTCTGTTAAAATAGACAAAATAGATTGAACGTGTGGAGGTAAGCGTTGTAACCAAATAGTTTTTAAAAAATCATCAGTAACAGAATTCGTTGCAACCTCACGCATTTTACGCAAAAGTAATGATGGTTTCTGGTCTCCCAACCGCAAATCTGATAGTAATTTTCGAATACGTTAATTTTCAGTATCCGAAAACTCTGATATAAGGCGTGCTTTTAAACTTTCATATTTGTCTGTTGTCGGGGGATTAAACAGAAAATCCGATATATGTGATAACGTTTCGGAATCTATATGCGCAATTAAGCTTGAAAATTTAGTGTCATCCTTAGTTACATGAGACAGAACAAAGGCATTTTCGACCTGTAAAAACCATAATTTAATATTATTTGGCCAGAAAGGCGGTAGTTTAAGCGCGACTCTATCGACATGTGGTGAAGTAGCAGTATCTTCAGTCATGTTTATGCATGCACTTAAATATACACTGTAAAATATATTTTATATACTCTAAAATATATCTATGCTTTCCGACAGAAGCGAATGATAATGATATTAAAAAGGAACCGTTTAGATCCAAACTTCCCGGTGTTGACGAAAAAGTACTCGGAAACACGAAGCACTATAAGTAGCTGAAAACAGGAAAGCAGAGTCCTACGTCCAGGACGCCAATTGTAGTCGTTTCTACTGTGACGGGTGTATAGATTATGCGTGTTCGGCCACAAAGTCGAGAAACATTACTTATACAACACAAACATTTTATTATCTCACTTTCACCTCTCGCTCATTACATGTGCTCGGTAATATATATCTGACGAGCAGCTTCTGTCAACGCCCGCCTGACTGCTCGCGTTGCCAAACAGCTTTAAAGAAACTTTTTGTGGTGAGACTTACTGCTTTGAAGGAGGCGTGGCAATCATTCGAATTCTGATCAGGTAGACTGGTCAGTTTTGCATCGCCGCACACTCAAGCACGAGTATCTATCTTTTCTAGTGATAAAATTTGTGGACGACTAATAATCGAGTTTACTAAAAACAGTATCTGAGTGAGATTTTTTTAATCATAATACAGGGTTGGCACAAATGAATGACCGGATTTTAAAAATGTATATTTTTGAAACTATAACACATATTACAATAAGTGATACACGAAATTAAAGAAAAATATACCAAGTTTGTTTTCAGTTAGCAATGTTCTTTTGTTACACGACAAACATCTAATCTGTAATCAAGTTCGTTCCACACATTTTGTAGTATCACACTGTCAATGGTTCGTAATGCTGCACAAATGCGTTCTTTAAGTTCTTGCAGTGTTTCCGGCATCGGTGATGCATAAACAGTGTCTTTGAGGTAATCCCATAAAAGAAATCACATGGCGTAATGTCCGGGGATCTTGGTTGCCATGTGATAAAAGGCAAATCCATCGATTACTTTCGATTTATAAAGACGCCCTATCCATCGGTGTGGATTGGTTTGGTTTGGTTTGGAGCGCTACGGTCAAGTTTTGCTACACGAGGGCTAATTAGACCGGTACCTACTGCTTAAAGCCGATTCCGAACGGCTACAAACGTCCATGGCAAGAGTGGGATTCGAACCCACGGACAGTGGTATCGAATGCCAGCGCCCTAGCCACTCGGCCACCGTCCGGCCCGTCTGTGTGGAAACTCCTCGTTTAAGTAAGAACTTAAAGAACGCATTTGTGCAGCATTGGGAACCATTGACAGTGTGATACTACAAAATGTGTGGAACGAACTTGATTACAGATTAGATGTTTATCGTGTAACAAAAGAGTCACACGTTGAACATTTGTAACTGAAAAATAACTTGGTATATTTTACTTTAATTTCACGTATTACTTATTGTAATATGTGTAATAGTTTTGAAAATATGAATTTTTTAAATCCAGTCATTCATTTGTTCCAACCTTGTATAATCATTTTTTCCAGTGGTATTTAAAACTGCGCACATCGCACGTATAATATACTCATTAATTCTTCTGATGTGAAATAGCTTATCTCATGACTAATGTATTCTGCGTAATACACAAATTGTAATTAACCTAAAATATATGATCTGTGTTCAAATAAAAAATCTTAATGACACAATATGCAATCTTGTACACCGAAAATATTATTCCCAGAAATAGCACTTGAGTAAATCATAATTCATAGAACAAATATTACCCTCTGTCACGACCTTTTTCGGACATTATTTTCCAGACCCTATTTTGACATATTGTTGAAGTGCGCTATAAACGCGTAAGTTATTAAATCTTACTAGAAAAAGGAGGAACATCTTTATTTATATATTAGTTAAGGAGAGTTACAAATTAGCGTGTTCACAATACGCTGCCTATGCTCGGACTCAAGAGTGGAGGTGAGGGGGATTTATGGCTCAGTGCCAAGGTGGGAAGCATCGTTTAAACATTTGACTTCTGGTATAATAAACAATTCTTACGTTGCAGTGAGTAATGACAACTGTAGAATGTGCTACTGCTTATGGCTCGTTAAAACGTTCTTCGGATGACGAAATAATTTGCTTTTCTAGATGTCAACAAATTATTTGTTTTTCTAGATGTCAAAACATCATCATTAAAATTTTTACATACATCCATTACCGACCACGAATCTCTTATGTCTAGTTTGGTCGCATGGTTAGGTGTTGTTTTAACAGCTTCTACGTCTTCTAAAATTTTTAGAAGAACACACGGCTTCGTAAAATACACAATAAAAAATAAGAATGGCAGCCAGTTTCGAGTAAATTAAAATAGTTCTTTATCGGCATGACAAGCATTTAGTGCAATTGTCAATACCAATGGAAAATGCTTTAAAAGCCTTATTACTTAGCGAAAATGACAAAGTTCAAGCTCAATTTTTTCCCCATGCGGAGGCACTTGTGAGACATTCGCCTTTTACTATTCACCGAGATGTCTTATTGGTTACTTTAATTGGAATTTGAACCCAAGTCCACTGCGTGGAAGATCATGACGTTAACCATTATACTGTGAGGGCGTCAAGTCAAACTTAATTGCAGCTTTAATTAGAAAAGTTTTAGAGTTAATTTATGCAGATCTCGAAGCCCTTCTGCATCCGATAATTTGTCGGATAAACTATTTTTGAAAAGGCGCTTACAATCTGGTATATCTTTTGTACAGATGCAACTTTTAGTTTTTTTAATTACCAACTAATAAATTTTCCCAGATTAATTTTCTGAACTGTCTGCATTTTATAACAATAGTTTTTTAACTAACCTCTTCCTTTTCTTGAAGATATAGAGGAAATTAATAAGTGGTAAAATGCAAGCTTTATCTTTATTAATTTAATTGCATACTTAATTAGAAATTTGATTTTCTTGTGTTTTGCTTTTAAAATCTGATTTATTACTTAGTTAATTACATTTCAACTATTCGTTAGATTGTTTTTCTCTTTATCTTAATTTACCCATTTGTCTAATTATCAAACGTTCATTAGAGCATATGATTATATTCAGTGTTATGTTTTTAATATGCAATAAGTTGATTTAAATTATTGTTCTCAAGGTATAGTATGAGTATTCAATTTTGTATCATATAAATCAGTTTTCTGGGTAAGGTTAATTATTCAAATTAAATCCAGTCTGAGTAAATCAGTTGAAAATAAATAACATAATTGAGTGAAAATAATAATTTCTTTCTCCTTTTAACTTTGATAACTTCCATCAGTTCAACAATTTCAATTCCTCTATAATTCTCTAGTATCTTAATTAGACACCAAATTTCATTAAGCGTTAAACGGACGCTTAAGATTACCCATAACTTCAAAACTAATTTCAGAAATCTTTAAAAAGTGTGTTGAGTAATTTGCCGTATAGATCAGTGTTGGCCAAACTTTTTATCATTACTGGCAACCCGTAATTTAAATTATAGGCGGCGGTCTACCACCATCGTATGTGTTGAGTGATCATAAGAAAATTAGTAATTTAAAGCCAAAAATTAGTATAAATTTAATATAAATATAACTAAAATAAATAAACCAACAGAGTTATATAAATATAATAAGAATATAGACAAAAAACAAACAGAAATCAAGCACTCAGGGCATCCACGCACCAGAGGCAAGATTCTGTAAAAGTGCCGGAACTGAACCATAAAACGACATAGAGGTAACCGACAGGTCTCTTCATCAGGGAGCCTAACCAAATCAGTTACCTCAAGGGGAACTTTCTGAATAGCATGCAGGTAAGAGAAAAAAACATCCCAAGGCCCTGAGTTCCCCATGGAAAACATTTAGTCTAAAGAAAATGAAAAGACAAGCACAACTTACAGTAAGGGGTCAACGCACCGTACATGCAAGCACACAAATAATCCTAATGCAAAGCCAAAGGTGCAAACACACCCCAATTCTGTAAGTGACGGTTATGGCGAAACAGCAGCCAATTCTATCCTAGCAGTTACGTCATTGTAACAATACTACAGGGCTACCCCCCATTACACCTTAAACAAAGAAAACATAAACACTATCCTAAACATCTTAAAAAATTCCTGAGTCTAAATGCCATTTTTTTAAAACTTTTAAATTGCCGAAATTTTTAGGGAAATTGTTTTTACTTAAGTTTTCCTCGAAAATGTTTCATACCTCCAAAAAATCCCCAGCGTTGTTACATATGTTTTTTATTCTGTAAAGTTGTGAGTAAAAAATATTATACTATATTTTATAGTTTAAGTTGCTATGGAAATTGGTAAACGTGATAACCTCAAAGTTAAAATCTAACCTTTTATCATATATCCCTATTTTTATTTCTCTATTTTGAATTTTAATTTTTAAATCCAGATAAGTCGCACAAAGATTATTATCGTTAGTCCGGTTTAAAGTTAGTTCCTTTGGGTAGATTGGATTAAGAAATTCCAAATCGTTGCAGTTAAAAATTATGAGGTCATCAATATACCTGAATCCGGTAACATTATTTGAGTTAAGAAATTTAGTTTCGTAGGAATGTAAGAATATGTTTGCAAATGCGCTAGAAAAGCTATTTCCCATAGGTATACCCTTTATCTGCTTAAAGAAACTCAAGCTATTAAAGAGGTAGTTTTCAAAAATATTAAATTTACATAAATCAATCCAATCGCATCTTAAGATTAAAGTACTATCCAGATAAGCATCATAAATTTCTGAACAGATATTCATTAAATTATCACGTAGAATACTGGTAAACAGGTTTTCAAAATCAAACGTGTGTATGCTATGTATATTATTTCTCTTTAAAAAATGTAGAACATCCTGGTTATTATTTATAATAAAGCTATTTTCGGTAACCTTGATTTTATTTAGAATGATTTTTAAATAGCTAAAGAACTTTTTACTGAACAAAGTGTTATAACAATATGTACTACATGTAACAAACCTAAATTTAGGTTAAACTAACTGCGTTTATAAAAAATTCATGGTTATTGATCGGTTTAATTATAAACATTCTAATTAGAGGGGAAGAAGAGGAAAAGGTAGCAATAGATTAAAAACGAAATTGAATCTGGATGATCTGCAAAAAATTTGTAATTTATTTGTTGATTTTAAGAACATTAAAATAATTAAACATTATTTGTTCAATCAAAAAAATTCTGGTTTAAGGTGGTTAATTAAACATCACTTTTCTTCAATTAAATTTTTTTCGAGGTTTACAAAACTTATAGTTTTAGATTTAATTAAATACAAGCTTAACCTGACTAATTTGGATGATAAGAGGGGAAGGGATGTAGGGGTAGAGTACTGTACTATAAACTTTCTAGATAAAGATTTCGACCATTTAAAACTACCTACTATTGTACACAATAATTCTAAATTACTACCAATCAAGGATTGTGGGAAAATCGCTATCGCTTTTAAATATCAAAAACCGTTAAGGGACCTAATCTGTAACTACAACTTTTATAGTCATAACTTAGGCAAAATTTCTAATGCCGATTGTAATTGTCATATTGAGGAGTTTAAAAACTTTGCTAATCCAGATTTGGGGCATATTGTAACTGGGGATCTTAATATTGTTAAAGATGTTAGGTTAAGGGAACTCTTAAGCAAGGGCTCAAAATTTAGGGTAAAAATTAAGGTAAATTTAAAGCAAATTATAAGTTCTATCACTAAAGACTTGGATTATTTTATAGTAAAATTATCAAGGAGGTACAATTGGCCTATCGAAGGTTTTATGGAGTGGAAGGTACATATTTTGAAGGATATAAAGAGGAATTATGAAGAGTATGGTGTAAAAGACAAGAGGGGTTTCTTTCTAAACAAAGATCTATTCAGTAAATTTAAAGGGTTAAAAAATAAGTTTATTATTACGGTTGTTGATAAGGCTGCCAATAACTTTGGTTTTATGTGTAAAGATTATTTTAAGCAGTAAATTTCTAGGGAATACAACTCAAATAATACCTATCAAAAAATTAACCTTACGAAAAAAAGAAATACATAATAGGATTTTAGCCTTTAGCAAAAAATTTAAGTTTAAGATTAATAGCCTAAAATACCCTTACCTGTTTCCTACTATTAAATTCCATAAAGTACCTACCAAATTTAGGTTTGTTACATCTAGTACATATTGCTATAACACTTTGTTCAGTAAAAAGTTCTTTAGCTATTTAAAAATCATTCTAAATAAAATCAAGGTTACCGAAAATAGCTTTATTATAAATAGTAACCAGGATGTTCTACATTTTTAAAGAGAAATAATATACATAGCATACACACGTTTGATTTTGAAAACCTGTTTACCAGTATTCCACATGATAATTTAATGAATATCTGTTCAGAAATTTATGATGCTTATCTGGATAGTACTTTAATCTAAAAATGCGATTGGATTGATTTATGCAAATTTAATATTTTTGAAAACTACCTCTTTAATAGCTTGAGTTTCTTTAAGCAGATAAAGGGTATACCTATGGGAAATAGCTTTTCTAGCGCATTTGCAAACATATTCTTACATTCCTACGAAACTAAATTTCTTAACTCAAATAATGTTACCGGATTCATGTGTATTGATGACCTCATAATTTTTAACTGCAACGATTTTGAATTTCTTAATCCAATCTACCCAAAGGAACTAACTTTAAACCGGACTAACGATAATAATCGTTGTGCGACTTATCTAGATTTAAAAATTAAAATTCAAAATAGAGAAATAAAAATATTGATATATGATAAAAGGTTAGATTTTAACTTTGAGGTTATCACGTTTACCAATTTCCATAGCAAATTAAACTATAAAATATAGTATAATATTTTTTACTCACAACTTTACAGAATAAAAACATATGTAACAACGCTGGGGATTTTTTGGAGGCATGTAACATTTTCGAGGAAAACTTAAGTAAAAACAATTTCCCTAAAAATTTCGGCAATTTAAAAGTTTTAAAAAAATGGCATTTAGACTCAGGAATTTTTAAAGATGTTTAGGATAGTGTTTATATTTTCATTTGTTTAAGGTGTAATGGGGGATGGCGCTGTAATATTGTTACAATGACGTAACTGCTAGGATAGAATTGGCTGCTGATGCGCCGTAACCCTCACTTACGGAATTGGGGTGTGTTTGCACCTTTGGCTTTGCATTAGGATATTTGTGTGCTTGCAAGTACGGTGCGTTGAGCCCTTACTGTAAGTTGTGCTTGTCTTTTCATTTTCTTTACACTAAATGTTTTCCATGGGGAACTCGGGGCCTTGGGATGTTTTTTGGTCTTACCTGCATCCTATTTGGAAAGTTCCCCTTGAGGTAACTGATTTGGTTAGGCTCCCTGATGAAGAGACCTGGCGGTTACCTCTATGTCGTTTTATGGTTTAATTCCGGCACTTATACAGAATCTTGCCTCTGGTGCGTGGATGCCCTGAGTTCTTGATTTCTCTTTGTTTTTTGTTTATATTCTTATTATATTTATATAACTGTTGGTTTATTTAGTTTAGTTATATTTGTATATTTTCATTATGAGGATATGAAGCTTTTGTGCTATCCTTTATTGAAAAAGTTTTATGTTTTCTTTGCTAGGGTAGGTTTTAAGTTAAAGTGATTTAGCAGTCTATGCTTGCTTTTAATTTTGTTTATTTGATTTGTTTATATTTTACATTATAAATTTAATATAATCATAGATATCTATAAATTTAAGTTGCTAAGCCGATTCTTCAGGCAGTCCGTGAGAGAAAACTACTGCATCAATTTACTTCATTTTGGTCTCAAACGAAAGATTTTAATCTATAAATGTGTCAAATTTGGTTTTTGTAACCGCAATTTCTATTAATTAGGGATAATTAAAAATTAATAAATTGCTTTCTGCGCATGCTCAATGACATGCTTAAATCTCCCTTTAGATACTCACTAAGCACGAGGCCGCATAAATACGTTAATTTCTTTATTCCGAGGAATCTCTCTAGTTCTCTCTCTCTCTCCCTGCCACATTTATTCTTAATTACACTGGTTATCAAAAATTAAGAAAAAGTCACAAAAATAGTGATTGCTTAAAAAGCTAAGCTTAAAATTTAATGAAACTTATACACATTATACAACACATAGGTAGGTATAAAACAGTATAAAAAGAAATCGCAGACAATTATGGTGTTATACAGAGGCTGTTCACACATTTTTTTAGACGATGTATATTGTATTCATAAAACTAAATTACATAAAGTTCTTGTGTTTTAAATTTTCTATTTGACATCCCTTATTCTGAACTATCTTTCGACACCGCAATTTCCAGGATAATAATGCCTTTTGAAGTGTCAGAAGAGGTATTCTATCACATTCTTGCTGAACAGCTTTCCAGGGTCCTGTAAGGGTTTTGGGACGACGTTTGGATAATGCAGATTTTAAAAGTCCAAAAGCACAAAAATCCATAGGTGATACATCGGGAGATTTAGTAGGGATATCAGTGAAGGGTATGGCCTTGATACCATTTTTTTGTTCCATTTCTTTTAGGAAATTTACAGTGGATTTTGATGTGTGACTGCTAGTTTTGTCCTGATGGAGTCTCACAGATTGATGGCCCTGTGGGTAAAGCGATGGTATTTCATTCAGAAAAATTTGCGATAAAATATGTTCCTGATAGTATTTGGAGTTAATCTTGACATTTTTTCCCACTCTCTTTATTTTTAACTTGCCATTATAAGAAAAACCAGCAACAATCATGAATCCCTTAGAAAAACTTTCTTTCGATTCTTTGAACCATGTACTTAAATTTTTTTCTCCCCTTTTATGATAATAAATGGCTCTTTTTTTGTTGCAATCATTTAAATACACCCATGATTCATCTATTGTGACAATTGTTTTCCATTTTTCTTTGGATAAGTGTTTTTCATATAGAATTCTGTAGCGTGTCCTGCGTTCAGCGATATGATTTGGAAGAAGACGTTGCACGTTACGTTTTTTCGCTTTATTAAGATTTAAATCAACGTTTATCATGTTGTTTACAGTGGACACCGAGCATTTTAATGATTTTGCAACTGTCCTTTGATTAGGGGGCTTTTCTTTTAACATTAAACAACGTACCTTTGCAATAGTCGAAGATGTACGTTTTTTCCTTGGATACTTGTTTGGAAATTTTGTCCCACTTGAGGCTCCAATTTGACGTTTTTTTCCTTTCTTGTTGACGATATTACCTATCGACGCTTTAGATAATACAAAACCATGACTCTCACATCCGTTTTGGATAACTGAGTATGCATATTTCTCTTCGGAACGAGCATTAATGTAGCCTTCGAACCACTGCTTTGTTAAAAACGCCTTTTGAATATTAACAAAACTTTCAAGCCGCAGACGATAATTTTGACTTTTAAAAACATAGTACAATTGCAATTATTTCTTTTGCAGCAAACGATTTTTTATTACTGCTTACCAAAATCGTCTAAAAAATGTGCGAACAGCCTCTGTAGAAACTAGCATATGTATTAGGGTGGAGTGAAAAAGGCCAAATTTTTTTTTTTTTAATATTTCCTGACTCAACAAATGGTGCTGTTTGACAAAAAAGACACTGCAAAAAAATCCCAGAGCAATCACTCATCGTCTTCAGGTTCCACACAGGAGGTCAAAGAAAGGAATATTAATGTGAAAAGTAAAAAAATCCATTTTTTATATTTAATTTTAATGTTTAAAATATCTTTATTTTCTGACTCAAAAACAGTTCTAATTATAAAAAAGAAGCAGGAAAACATTATCGTTGAAAAAATATTACTAACCTGCAATTTACTTTAATCAGTCTTCAATTTTGGATTTTACATGAGGACCAAAATAATTATCTTTGGTGTCAAACTGTGGAAGTTACTTTCGTGACTTGATTCCACTGCGAATGTATCCATCACTGGCTTCTACGCAACATGTTACCAATGATGCTTGTGTTACCAGTCGCACTTGCCTCTCTACTGCTTGAGAAAAGCAAGGGAGCTTCCCTATTGTGAACCGTTTCTGGTCATACTTTCTATGTCTTCGTCACTGAGGTTCATGGTAGCTGGTGGTTCCAAAGGATTGTCCCAGTTAATCATTTCAAACTATTCCTCTGCTTCGAAATTTAAATTTGAAAGATCAAATTGGCGTATTTTCCCCTTCCAGTCAATTTTTCTTACTTTCAGTATTCTTCTGAAAGTTCTCGAATATGTGATCGTTAATCTAACAGCATTGCCACAAGAATGTTTTCAGAGTGAGGAAAATAAGAGTTCCTCTGAATAACTTTGTGAAAAATTGACTTAAAAAGTCTTCTGGGAAGAATGAGCATTTTTTTTATCATTCCGTGCAGGTGACGTGCTCCATGAGTAGCTCTTGGGATTTTCTTTATTTCAAACCAGGATGACACGTAAATTTTCGTGACATACTCTACTAGAAGCTTAAAGTGTTCTGTTGGTTCGGTAGTTGACACATATAGGCGCAGAATTCTGTTGGCTGTAATGAGCCATCTTGAATGAGACATCGTTCCGGGACTCCCCCGAGGATACTGCCCTAGAAATATCGAAAAGGTATTTTTGGTTTGCACTGAGGTCTTTTTTATCAATTTCAGGCAGAGTAACTGGAATAGAAACAAAACTGGTCACAGCAAGGGTTTCGCACGTTTGCAGAGATTTTCCTGTTGTTCCGGAAAACTGGTGTGGCCTTGATGCCTTTCCGTCAATCTTCTGAAAAAGGTGGGTTAAGAGGTAGTTCGTTAGTATGCAGTAGGCATACAAACCAGTGCAATTTATGGCCAACAAAGATTTCAAGTCGTCTAACTGCACCATTTTTATTCTCAACATTGACGTTCGTTCCATCACACCCAACGGCGACAAGTTCCGAAAGTGTTATCGCTTCCTGTGTAACGAAGTTGATGATGCTTCGTATAATATCTGCACTAGACCCAGAATCCGGAGTCACATGTCCTATATAAACAGAACCAGGTTCTGACAACAAAACAATATGCTCTTCCACAGCTATAGTACTATATAAGGAACTTCCTTTCTTTTCTTGCACTATAGTTTTGTCCTTTTCGTCCATCGAAGTACATGGCGTACAATGACTATGTTACTTGTGTAGAATTCAGCTGTGATCATACCTTTTGACGTTTTCCCTTCAGCTTACTCCTGTCAATAACTTTAGATGGAGTATCATTGGATACAACGTATGGAGTATCTTTGGATACCTATATCACTCAGAACAGAGGATGCAATGATAGCAGCTGACTTATCCGATACTCCCGTTCTATCACAAGCAACGGTTAGATTTGGCAGTGATATTCTCATTTGGCCTGTCTTGGAGGTTGAGGGAGATTCATCGTCAGTTGTTTTCCGACATTTGGTTTCATGACTAACGTAATCGTCATCATCTTCAGAGATATCTTCCAATTCTGAATCAGACGGCGCTTGCGTCTAAATCTGTAATATTTTTAGATGAAGGAGCATTATCTTTCAATTCCTTTGCTTTAGCTTCCTAATTTTCCGTTATACATTGCCTTTCTCTTATACGCTTCAGTTTTTGAGTTGCAGAAATGCCAATAGATCCTATTGCCATTTTTCTCTCATGCCATTAGTCTGCTAAAAAGTTTCGGTCCATACTTGGAACTTTCACGGAACACTTGCATTGTTCGTAATTTAAACATTTGCATACAGAAATATCAAACAAAGTACTGTTTGCTTGGTCAAAAAACTCTTTCCTAATTTTTGAATCAGCCCCTATTCGAGATTTGGGCATTCTTTTTATATTTTTGTACTTTTCATTGTCATTTCTAATAAGACGAATAACTTCTTGATGACTTACCACAGGCAATGGGTCTTTCTTCCAAATTTTTTCAATGCAGATAATGCTGAAAACAATTTCACTGATATCTTTTACAGAATGATCTTTCTTGTTCCCGTTCCTCCACAATATATCATAGGAAATGCTTCATTAAATCAGTATACGAGGGGAACACTGTCTCTTTCATATGTACTGGAGTTCCAAAATCACTACAAAAAGTTCCACTCCTAGTTGAGGTCATGTTTATGTTTATGTTTTAATTAAAAGTCCGTATTAATATAAATCACGATTGATACAACTTATTGCTTCAAACTACAAATTAGAAACAAGTTGTTGAAACAAAGACAAGCATCAAAGAAAGACAACAGTCGCAAAAACGAATCATTCCACACAATAAAAGTCACGTGCCTGCTTAGGTCATGATAAAATAGTTATCAGAATAGAAAACGTGCTGCCATTTAGTAGATTTTCGGAGTACAAAATTGCGATTTATGTACGAAATGCCATTTCTAGTACTGACATTTAACAATAAATATTAATATTAATATTAATTATTAAATAAGTATTACTGTTAAATATTAATTAATATTAATTTACAAATTAATTAATCAATTAATTAATTTTTATTTTTTGATAAAAAGGCATTAAAAACTTTAAAAAAGGCAATACAAATATTCACTTGAGTTGTGGAACCTCAAGATGGCAACATGTTGAGCTGAAATATGGAGAAAATTTGTTTCAGCCAGTTTCACACCAAATAATGACTCAGGCAATGTGAATTTCAAGAAAAAGTTTTTTCACTCCACCTTAATATGCATACAATGAACAAATCGTATGTGTCAGTTTAGTATAAGAAAAGTACCTTTAAAATCGCGTATGACCCCCCCCCCCAGAAGCAATACAGCACATACAGCGATATGTGATGCTGTCAATTATGCCGTCTATGAGTTTGGTAGGAAGTGAGAGCCATTGCTCTTGCAAAGCAGTTGAAAGCGTGGGTAGGGTTCTAGGAGGAGAATTGAGAGCAGCTATACGTTGTCCTAAAGCCTCCCAAACATGCTCGATAGGATTCAGGTCCGGTGATCGAGCTGGCCACTCCATGCGCTGAATTGTTTCCTGCTTAAGATAAGCATCCACGATGCGAGCCCTGTGCGGTCTCGCATTATCGTCCTGTAGCACCAAAGCATCACCTATTATCCCGGCATAAGGGTGCACATAAGCATCAAGGATGTCATCTCTATAGGTGTGAACATTCACATTTCTACGGGGAAAGACATGGAGGTCTGTGCGTCCACCCAAAGAGATACCACCCCAAACACAGACACTGCCTGATCCGTATGCATCTCTTTCACGGATGTGTGATGGATGAAAATGAGTTCCAGGTTCTCTCCAAATCAAAATACCCCTACTATCGCTCTGGAGGCTAAACCTGGACTCATCCGTAAAGAGAACAGCCCTCCATTAATCACGCGTCCAGTGGACATGTTGGTGTGCCCACTGTAAACGTTCTCGCCTATAACGTGACGGGAGCGGGACGCAAAAGGCTGGTCGCCTCGCAAAAAGACCACCTTCGTGAAGCCTGCTACGCACGGTTGACGTTGATACCAACCTTCTGGAGCTTGCAGCGAGGGAGGATAGACGGAGACTGAGTTCAGACGGAGTTGCGGTTCTATTCCTTCGTGTGCATAATGACAAACATCGGTCATCGGTCCTCGTCGTAGCGTATGGCCGTCCTTGGCTGAACTTCCTGGATGCCGAATCCGTGGTTAGAAATTGTTGCTAAAGTCTATGAACCATAGACGGACTCACATTTAGTCATCTGGCCACTTCTGTCTGACTTCGTCCTGCCTCTAGTTCCCAATATCTCGCCATCACAGATATTGGGAATTGGGATTGGGCATCTGGCATGATGTAGTATTGTTCAGCACCTTTTACTTAACAACATATTCAAATTTTAAACAGATTGGCCTAGTTTTGAACATGTTATCCCTCTTTTTGTGATTTTTCCTTAATTTTTTATAACTAGTGTATGTTTGCGAGATATAGAACTTAACCTGACGGAAATCGTTTATTGAGTAACCATATTTCTTTTTAGTGGATTCAATAGTAATTTTTTAAAGTATATTTCTCTATTCTTAATATTATGATTTTCAACATTTGGCAATGATGTATTGAGTATAATTTGTGTATTAATACATTTATTTACTATACAGCCGTCATGTTTTGACGGGTACCAACTAGTTACTACCCAACAAACACAAGACTGACGGCAACTTGACGGGCCGGTTCTGGAGGCGCCGGTAGAACAATAGACTCGGGGAAAATGATCCGTACCGTTGCCGGGTGGCATATTATGAAAGACTCACGGTTTGGGCACTCAGTTGGCGGCTTGGCACTCGCTTAGCGGTTTGGCGAAAAGTATAAGGGTTGCCTCAGTTCTATCTCCAATCGCCGTTCAGTGCGGTTGGGTATTCTTAGACAATCTTATCGTTGTTCGATGCGGTTAGGTTTTCTTAGACAATCTTATCTAAATATCCCAGACAATGTCCGAGAACGCAATTCTAAATTTTAAAACTGCAGTATTGCCTAAATTGAAAGATTACTTTCCTTCAGCCGTTTTAAATGAGAAAGTGTCATGCCCAAAAGAAATTATTTTGCGGGCTGATATAATCTCGAAAGATGGCGCAGAAAAGTTCAAGAATGTGTTCTCAGAAATTACAAGCACAGCGTGGATTATATACAGAAGCTCTTCTAACTTTCAGAGGTAAATATTTTGTTTATTGTTGAAATTTTTTTGGATAATTGAATTAAAACACAAAGAGTGCGGTAACGAAGAAGTGAAAACATTCTTTCACTTCTGACTGTATTTGATTTCGTAATGTCTGAATGATTATATTTGGATGTAAATATATTTATACATAGCATATTTATACATGTATATAGCGTAATACATGAATATATAATACATTTATATTAAATTGAAATAGATTGGATTTGATTCTTAAATTTGAATTTATTCGTATTTATTGATATAGACTGCAAAAATTTTTTGCACTTGAGTAATTTGTATGATTTTTTAATCTGATTTTCTTTAATTTTAGTGATGCTATCTACTGGAAAAATAAACTAATAACATAGATTTATAATTGAATCATCTTTCCTTTTTTCGTTGACTTTGCAAAATATGAAGTAACAAATTTAACTTTTTGAGTATATATTATTAAAGCTGTATTTATCTTATTTTAGATTTAGTTTTTCAAAGAAATGGATTTGCCAACATTCTAAGAAGAATAAAAAGAATTTAGAATCAACAAGGAACGCTGAATGCAAAGCAAAGCTCCAAATAGTAATCAAAAATGTTACAAAAGATACTGTTAAGAAAGACATTTATCTCCGCCAGAAACCTCCACTAAGATCTGTAATTAAAATAGAAATGGATCATACACACAACACAACTTCTGCTGAAGCCTTAAGAATGTTACGAGTAAATGATGAGGTAATATTATATTTCAAATTATTTTTCTAAAGTTAAATTTTTTCTTGTATATATTACTAATAGGTATTATTATCCATTATATTATAATTTTTTTTCTCCTGCAGGTTAAAGAGTGTTTTTTTCACTATTTTTCGAATGGAATGACCCCAGCTGAAGCCATAAGACTTCATGAAAATAATTTTTTAATCAATGAAGATTTTAAAAGTCTGGCTAATGCTGCAATAAATCCGACCGTTAATCAAGTTCAGTATTTGCATGATTGCTGGAGACAAACCAATTTAGGATCTTTAATAAATCCATTTGAAAAGTTGAAAGAAAAGATTCCTTTCTATGAAGCAAATGGTGATTAAGTGTATATTATTATTTTTCTAAATTATTAATTTTTTAATGCTTTGGGTTTTATACTTTAAAAAATATTATTCTTATTATTTCTGTAAAAATATAACTCTACATTATAATTTCAGTTCTTTGAAAAAGAATACTAACAGTATTGCAAGTTAAAGTTTACTGAATAGCTAATTATTTAAAAAAACATTACTTTCCTCTTGTTAGATTTTTCAACAATTCACAGTGATTTTTCACAGTACCCCAATAGGCAATACTAAATAAAAAATGATTCTATTAATTTGTTATTTTGACGCAGGACTACGTCTTAGCTAGCAGTGCCCAAGGTCTTTATAAAGATTTTGATTCTCACGCAAACCATTTCTGAGTGAACCAATTCTAAGCAAAACAAAATATTTTATAATTAAATAATAATATACAAACAGAAACATTATCCACCTATTTTAATTTAGCTTTTAACTGCGTGCTTAATATTAAAAGTAAATAAATATAATAATAAACCAATAGAAATATGGTCAACCTGTTATAATTTAGCCTCTATGTGCTTTTAACATATCCAAAGTTTGCACGCGGATAAAAATAAAATAAAACGATAAAAACATTGTCAATCTATAGAGTTAACGATTTGCAAGGAGTTGCAGATTTGCTGAATTGAAAAATGGTTTTGAGAGTAAACTCTTGATATAGAGGGGGGTATTTGCTTATTTTTAAATTTCTTTTTTAAGTAGTCTTAAGATTTTAACAACAGTGGCTCTTGGGTAAGAGAGAGCGTATTGTTTCTTATTTTTCTTTAATTAATAAGAAATATTACTTTCTTATACAGATTTCACTTGATATTTTTTTTCCATTGCTTTTCAAATGATTTTGAAAAATATTTTTTCTTAAATGCACATATTTATAATTTTTAGGAACAACTGTTCATATACATGAAGATGGAGACACCTGGGTAATAGTTCTTGCTACCTCTGTCATGAAGAGGATTCAAAAGTCTCAGTTTGCCAAAGAGATGATATTTGTTGACTCAACTACTGGTTGTGAAGGTTTGTCATCAACAATGACTATTTTACTTGCTGCAACCAAAGTAGGAGCTCTTCCTCTGTGTGTGTTGATACACCCTAGTCAAACAATGGAAAGCTATTTCAATGCATTTGACTTAGTGAAAAAGAATTTTCCTCGATGCTTTGGAGGAAAAGATGTAAGAATTTCAGATACAAATTTATGAAGTCTTTTTCTTAATGATTTTAAATTAGTTTTTAAAAAAAATGTGTTTTATGTATTTATTTAGTACAACAAATAGCTTCACTGCAAGTTATGTAGTAATTTTACTTTTTTAAATATAATTGATCAATATATTAAGGAGTCAAAAAAATTGAATGACTTAAGTTCTACTTTAAGTTGTTCATCTTAAAATTTAAACTATTATATATGTATAATTTTTCATGTTTGTTTAATCTTTATAGATTTTTTTAAATTGCATTTTCATCAGCACATTGACTTAAGTATAATTTTAATTTTAGCATCCTCAGATATTCATGACAGATGATTCTTCAGCAGAGAAAGGAGCTTTAAAAATAGTGTGGGAAAATAGTAGGCAGTTGTTGTGTCAATTTCATGTTGCTCAAGCTGAGTGGCACTGGCTTTTTACTCATGGCATTCCAAAAGACGAAAGACCCCGTTTGATGAGACTTTTTCAAGCAGTAAGATTACTGTTTTCTCTAAATTAAAAAATTCGATATGTATAATTTTTAAATAATTTTAATTTTTCTAACGTTTTCGGCAGTTGTTTCAATACTATTTATTTACAGCAAACAATTATTATTATTATTATTATTTGAGAAAATATCTAGAGGTAGTATTACTGTGTTCTAAGTTGTTGATGATTGTATGAAAGTAAAAATTTTAAATTTTATTATTTCTTAGGTGATGTATGCTGCTTCAGAATAAGAACTTGTTAAAGCTACCACTGATATTTTAAAGGAGAAACACAATTATCCTGATTTTGTCAAAAGATTTTATGGTTTTTTTAACCGTAAAGTCGAATGGGTATTATTTTACAGAAACGACTTACTGACTCGACAAAATAATACGAATAATTTTGCAGAAATATCCATAAGAATTTTGAAAGATATAGTTCTCTGCCGCACAAAAGCCTTCAATGTGGTTGCTTTATGTGAATTCTGTATAACGGTTTGGGAGCTATATCTGGTCAAAAGGCTTTTAGATTATGCCTATGCAAGAAAGCATCAACCAGCAATTTTATACAGCTCATTAATTAGAAAAAGCAGCAATTCAAGTGAAAGTGACATTGAAAAAACTGATGATGGCACTTTTACAATCAAGAGTGGAGAAAACACTTATGTAGTGAACATAGATATTGGTGCTTGGTCTTGTCCTGCTGGGATATCAGGGGCATTTTGTAAGCACCAATGTTTTTTGATGAATTTAAAAAAAATAAAACTGCCAAATGCACCCCCAATAATGCAAGAGGATCGCCATGAATTGGCATTGTTAGCACTGGGACCTAAATGCCCTGAAATGGCTTTTTTTAATAATTTTCAAATTGCTGAAGACCATGAATATGAAAAAAAAGTACAAGAAGTGTCCCAGTTGGAGCCATTTGATCCAGAAGAACAAAGGAGAAATCAGCCAATGGACAACCAAGAGCATTCTATGGCTACCCCTCAACAAAATGAATTACTTAAAAAAGAATTTGAAAGCCTTGCCAGCCTTGCTTCTTCTGGAATGTCAAGTAATGGTGCTGGTAGACTTTTAAAAATATTTCAAAAAATTGAGTCTGTGGATGATTTTAAAAGTTTATATGTTTTGAAAACAATTGGTCAAAAGACCGAAAGAATTAAAGTACAGCCCACAGCAATATCAAGATGCCAAGGACTCGTAAAATCGAGCAAAAAGCTTCCCTCTCGCCTGAAAGGAAGTGTTGGTTATGCGGTGTACATGCATTCAAGCTATTGACTTCTGTGTGATATAACAGATGTAATTTTTACAATTAATAGTATTTGAGTTTTTACCCTTTCAGATCTTTATCCAATGAGTATTGTCTGAAAGGAGCTAAAAATTGTTATGTGTCATTTGAATGTGCTATATCTATGAACAGATTTATGTATAATTTTATAAAAAATATTTTTAATGATAAATGTTAATGTTTCTATTTAATAAGTTTATTGCCTTTCAGATATTCATGCAGTCATATCGGCTGAAAGGATGTGTTGGTTATAGGGTGTGCATGCATTCCATCAATTGTCTAACAGATGTAAGTTATACTTCTAATTTTTATATATATATATATATGTGTGTGTGTATTGATTCATAAGAATAACTTTTTTGTTTTAAATATTTTCCATCCATATTAATATGTAAGTATATGTATTTCTATTTACCGCTTTAAATGGTTTAATTAGCAGATTGTTCATTATAATGCGCGTCAAACAAGAAAAATATATTCACAAGTGTGACATGTTTTTATGAAAGCTCTTTCTCAAAATATAATTTTAAATTAGTATTTGTAGGTATTGTTTACTGTTTAATCACTAGGTTAAAATGTGTTTTATATGAATATTCAGTGAATGATTAATTTACTGACTAAAGTTGTCTAAAATATTAGTGTATTAAGCTAAATGAGTACTTGCTCAGTGCTGCTGTAAAATTAAAAAGCAGTGTCTGATCAGTGGACTTTTTTGGCTAGTAGATTTTAACAAATAAACTTAAATACCTATTGGAGTATGTTACTTTTTACTTAAACACTGTCATATTTTCCCTTTGAAATTATTCATATATCTTGCAAATAATTGCATACAGTGACCGTTGTATTTAATTTGAATATTTTCCTTTACATTATTTTGTCTATAAAAATATCCGTTACGATTTTTTTATAAATATATATATATATATATATATATTTTTGGGCATTAATTGTATACATTGACTGTTGTATTTAATTTGAATGTTTTCTGTAGCGAAACACAGGTACTCAGCTAGTGGGAAATACAGTAACCACCGCTTGTAGTGATCAGTGGTTATAAGAATCAACTGTTTATAAGAATCAATATCGCGAAAACAAAAACAAATGTATTATTTCCATGTTAAAGTTTTTGCTTTAAAGAATCAATCCACCGGTTTTAAGAATCAGCTTGCACTCTTCGCTTTCCTTTCATTTTTCCAAAAAAGCCCCTTAAACCCTCAAAAGGCACAAAGTTCTTTCTTTATTTGTTTTTAAAGAAAGAGTGATAAGATGGGATGGAATACACTTGTAAAATGCATCGCTTTCTTTGTTAGACATAACATAATAGCTTCCCCTTAAACGCTTTAGCACAACACTGTCCTATTATTTTGACCTGGGGGCTTCTTTACCCATACGGGTCCGATTTCACTTTTCTCCAGTGACAAAGAAAGACAGGGACTCTTTTTTCCCACCTCCCACATCCTGGTTGCGGATTCCTGGATCCTGAAACAAACAAATTTTGCGGAGAAGTGTCCACAATCACTTAAGCAAATGTGACATTAGTAGATTCAGCACGTTATCAAACCGTGAAACGTAAGCTAAATGGTTAATCTTCGTCTGAAGCTATTATTATTGAAAGAGGTATAAACAGCCTCCTGAATACTTCATTACGTCAAACTACCATAGAAAACTTTTTCTTGCTCCGATCCTGTAGTTGAAATGTTAAAACTGTTAAGCAGGTATGTTGTAACAAATATTGGTTTTTTTTCTTCTCTTACTATAATCATGTGTATCTACTTTTAGGTCTAGAAATTAAGTTGTATTTTTAAAATTATAAAAAATAATTTTAATAAAAGATAATTAACGTAAATTAAAGAGTGTTTTATGGTAAATTATCTAATATATGTGTATATAGTTGTGTGTGTTTGTCCAAAAACCTAAATTTCGGCTATAACAATCAACCGCTTATAAGAATCAAAAACAGTTGTAACAAACGTGATTCTTATAAGCGGAAATCACTGTATATCTTTATAATATTACTGTTTAGAGCAGGCCTGCACAACTGGAAATTTGATGAGGGCCATATAACTTTATGGATAGCTGCTGTGGGCCGCAAGAAAATAGGATTAATGAGAAAACAAAAATTATTTGTTCCAACAAATGAATTATTGGTTATTTTTAGAATTTAATAAATATTAATATCCATTGCTTATATACTCTTTTTGTACTATTATAAATCTAAAAATAATATTCTGTATTTTGCATGTGATTCAGCAGCCTTTTTTAACTTTTTTACATATTATATTCATAAGTAATTGATTGTTGCTTAGTATATGTTAAATTTTAAATCATAGTTCATTTTAAAAAATTTATTGTTTAATCCTGTATACTGTATAAAGGACAGAAAAGAATTTGTGATTTTCAATTCATATTCTACTTATAAAAAGTTCTCATCAGTCAAATAAAGAAAGCATCAACTAAAGAAATTTCAGAATGGAACCTGAACAAGTAAAAGGTTCATTAAAATTAATGTATTAATATTCTATGTAACAAGCATTCAAGAAAGTAACGAATGATATGAGGGAATGCTTGAAAGTATGTAAAAAGCATTTTTAAAAATGTTAATGCAAACATTCTTTAAGCTTCTCTAATAGGGTGAAATTATAACAGTACAGTATCAATATTGCTAAATAATGAAAATCTAATATACAAGGTATGTGGAGAAAATTAAATTTATAAAACATTAGATGTTAAAAGTATTATACAGGTGTTTGAAACACAAGAAAATGTTAAATAAATATGAAAAAAATATATGTATAGCTCATATAAAACATAAATAAACCCTATCTGGTTATTTTCTCCTTATAAGTGAATGTTTAGTGTCATAATTTGATTGTTTATAATCTAGTATTTCAATTATTAGAACTGAAAGGGAAATTAAAAACTATAAATAAAAATATTTTATAGAACATTAAATATTCTATAGAATATTTTATAGAACATCTCCACATACAAGGTATGTGGAGAAAATTAAATTTATAAAACATTAGATGTTAAAAGTATTATACAGGTGTTTGAAACACAAGAAAATGTTAAATAAATATGAAAAAAAGATATGTATAGCTCATATAAAACATAAATAAACCCTATCTGGTTATTTTCTCCTTATAAGTAAATGTTTAGTGTCATAATTTGATTGTTTATAATCTAGAACAACTTCAATTGTTTACTTGACTTTAAAATATGATTTCAACTTTCGAAGTATAAACCTTCTCTACATGCAAACTTGACGCGAGAAATGTGAAGTTGACACGCATGCGCAGTCAGGCAATCTGAAATCCTCGCTTCCTTAAACTAATCGTTCCTGTCTGTAGACGCCAAACCGCCAAGCCGCCAACTGAGTGCCCAAACCGTGAGTCTTTCATAATATGCTGCCGGGTGATTTACGAATCTCCGACGGGAATCCCGTAGTGTGTACCCTCTTGAGGGCCGGTGATGGTTGGATGGGAATCGACCCGAAACCGCTTTCTCTCTAACGTCCCGGAATCGATAGTCCGATTCGTAACCACAAGTAACAGAAATCTGCATCAGAATTATGGATTTGAAAGGGAAGGCGAAGATTAAACTAAACAGACTTTTCATAAATATTTATTTCACTTTTGTAAAACTTCTTTTGCACGAAAAATTCACATAATTTTCCTTGTATGAAAAGATTGTATTATATCAGAAGTATACGGCTGACATAATATAATCTTTCGGTTATACTATGTGATATATGCATAATATATATCATCTATATATTTAATTTGCTAAGCCGACTTTTTGGGCAGTCCGTGAGAGAAAACTACTGCATCAATTTACTTCATTTTGGTCTTAAACGAAAGATTGTAATCTGTAGATTTGTTAAATTTGGTTTTTGTGACAGCAATTTCTATTAATTAGCGATAATTTACAATTTACAATTGATTTTTACGCATGCTCAGTGGCATGTTTAAATCTGTCTTTAGAAACTCACTGTTTCCGCGCACGCTCAGTGACATGTTTTAATGATAAACACGTTTATTCCGAGAAGTCTCTCTAGATCTATCTCTGCTTTATTTATTTTTATGATAATTATATTTGTGAAATACAACAGTAAACCTCATGGAAATTGTTTATTTCATGCTGTTTAATTAGTGATAATTTACAATTTTAAAAAATTGCTTTCTGCACATGCTCAGTGACATTTTTAAATCTGTCTTTAGATACTCACTAAGCGCGAAGCCGCTTAATCACAATTTGTTTCTGTGCATTATTATGATTTTCAACATTTGATAATGATGTGTTGAATATAATTTGTGTATTTGTACATTCATTTACTATCTAGCAGTCATGTTTTGACAGACATCAACTATTATTAGATTATATTAATTTATTTTTGGCTTTTATATAGAAATGAAATAAACATCCACTTACAAATGGATAATTTTTTCGATCAAGAGTTTATGCACAAGAGAGCAAAGAGTAGTACCTGCCTAAATTTGTTTTTCTTTTTGATTAAGACGGACTTTTCGGCAGACTCTCTTGGATGCCAAAGCGGGTATCTATCTGGCGCTTCATTTCATACTCAGGTTCTCTGCGATTTACTTGGCAACCCTACCAGCAGTTGCATTGGGCTAATATCAATTTCGTTAGGCGCTACATTTCGTTTTTTGGTAGACCGCTGGGTTACACTTATTTGGACTTCAAATTTTTCGGTGATGGTGTTGATAATTATTTCATGATTTAAATATTTCGTGACGCAGGAATTGGAGCCATTTTTTTATAGAAATATGACCATTTTAGCTTATTTTCGGCACTTTTGTTTTCGGGGGGGGGGTAAGTATATTGATTTTGTAATGAATAACATGACCGTTTTTATTTATCAGAAGATAGATATATCCATAGCATAAAGTAAAATACTTCGAGTGACAGTTCTCTTTTAAATGAAATTGCGTCCGAATGCATTTCAATAAATGTTTAACAGATTAAACACTAAAAACATATCATACATTTTTAAACCTCTATACAGTCATAATATTGTTATTAAAATATTGAGGTACATTGAATTTTATTCGTCCTTTTTACAGTATTTATTCGCATACTTTATACCTAGTGATGTATAGAACAATAAAGAATGAATCTAGGAAATGAAATAAAAATAATTGATGACTGAAAATAAATTTCATATAGCAGACCAACGTATATGTAAATGTAGGTACAAATACTTTATAAGTTTTAACACCCATTGATATGAACTGTATTCATATTTTTCGAATATGCTTCATAAAAACAAACTCCATCTCATCAGAGATAAAATTAGAAAGTGTGTGTTTGTATGTATGTAAATGTTGACAGTAATTTAGTAGCTTTTAATGTGCTAGTAAATACAGGGCAGTTTCTAGGGTAGCTGCCATACGTGTGCGAGAATAATTCCCCCCCCCCCCTCATACCGTATGGATTAATTGAAATTTCTCTGAAATATTTTTACCTTAAATGAAACAACGAATTACAGAAAATATTATAAATTCAGTTTATTTTTTAATTTTATAACCTAACATAATAATTATTAATGTATTGATATAACAACTAAATGAATACGTTATATTAAATACATACAACACATATCTATTAATACATATACTTAATAAGTCAGTCAAAAAGATAATCTTTGCTTTCCTTGCTTTTTTTAATGCAAATTCTGTTATAATATCTGATCATCTATATCTTCCGAAATGTCCTTTTCGATGCTAATAATAGATAAATCTGAAAGCCTTTCTTGTCCCATTGTAGATCTCAAATAATTTTTTTATTATTTTAAGTTTTGAAAAGCTTCTTTCCCCACTAGCCACAGTCACAGGCAATGTTAATAAAATTCGTATGGTAATCACTAAATTTGGAAACAGATAGATGAGGTTGTTTGTAAATAGGTATTGAATCACATTTAACGCGTTCATTTGAAGGGAAATATAGAGGGCAATGTTGTCAGTTTCATCGCATAAATCTTCAACTATAATATATTTTTCATTTTTAAATGGATCATGTAACATACTTTCCACATATTTGCATTTTGTAGACCTATTTGATTTATCTGTTTCAAGGAAATCTGATATTGAAATAAATCCCCAAAAAATGCTCCCTAATTTCTATTTGCTTTGATTTATTATTTAATAGAACAAATCTTACTACAACAGTAAGTCGGTCTTGGTTGCTTAGATCAGGGATGGAATCTAAAAGAGTAGAATAATATTTACAAAATTTTAAGAGTGATAATATTTCATGTCTTATTTTTTATTGCAAAAGGGAAATAGTTCATTTTGAATATGAACACCTACAGTGGCTCCAAAATGTGTTCGTACACTTGCGATTTACAATGAAATAGGGATCTATCCATTAATTAAAATGAAAATTACAGAATGGGCATTTAATAATAAGATTTATAATCTATTCTTAACAAAACTATATGAAATATTTTGAAAACATAGTAAAACTTTATTTTTAAGACACCAATAATCAAAAAGGAACAAAAACTATCTCACAAAAGTCATCGTACACTGAAATATTTTCGGATAAATTCATAACTGAAATTATCGCCTGGCGCTTTATTTTTATTTTTGAATTGTGGTGGCATTTAAAATATCGTTTGGCTTTAATTTTTACTTGCCTATTCCGTAATATTCTATTTATTATTTAAAAATGGCTCGCAAAGAAACAACAAACAGCATTGATCGAAAATTGATTATTTTTCATCATAGTTGTGGTAAATCAGTTCGGAATATTGCTAAATTACTTAATTTATCCCATTATACTGTGCAGTATGTGATAAAACGCTTTAAAGCAGAAAATCGGATCAAAATCAAGATAAGAAAAGGTCGTCCGGCAAAGTTAACAAAACGTGATCAGAGATTTATAATTAGAAAATTTGTGAAAAATCTACGTTTGAGTGCTGTTAAACTTTCTGCAGAATTTAATGAAACATTTTCTACTTCAATTTCACCTGAAACTGTTCGACGAGTTCTCAGAGCAGCTGGATAATATGGGCGTTCTGCCCGTAGAATTTTTTTTGTGAGTGAGAAAAACAGAAAGCTCAGGCTTTCTTTCGCACTATCAATGATTAATAAGCCCCAAACCTATTGGAATAATGTCTTATTTGCCGATGAAAGCAAGTTTAACATTTTTGGTTCCGATGGGCGTATAATTGTATGGAGAAGAAAAAATGAGGAACTTAATCCTAAGAACTTAGTAGGAACATTAAGCATGACGGTGGAGGTGTCCTTGTGTGGGAGTGCATGTCAACATCAGGACTAGGTAATTTGGTATTTATTGATGGCATAATGAATCGTGCTGTTTATATAAATATTTTAAGAGACAATTTAAAATTATCAGCCTAAAATTTGGGTATTTGAAATTTTTAATTTTTTTTATCAAGATAACGATCCTAAGCCCACGGCTCTCAACGTTCGCCTCTGGTGTCTCAATAATTGTCCACAAGTTTTGAAAACACCACCTCAATCGCCAGATTTAAACTCAATAGAACATTTTTGGAGAGAACTGGAGGTTCGAGTACGAAAACACGACATTTTTAAAAGAAAAAGCGAACTAAAAATAATTATGATGGAAGAATGGATGAACTATGATGCAGAAATTACAAAAGAACTAGTACAATCTATTCCCAGACGTTTAAAAGCTGTTGTTGATGCTAAAGGATATCCTACTAAATATTAATTTAATGAAAAATTAGAATATTTACTTATAAGTAGAGATTTTTTTACAAGTGTTCGATGACTGTTGTGGGATAAAGTTTTTGTTACATTTTGATTACTGGTTTCTTAAAAATAAAGTTTTACTATGCTTTTAAAATATTTCATGTAGTTTTGTTAAGAATAGATTAAACATCTTATTGTTAAATACGCATTCTGAAATATTCATTTTAATTAATGGATAGAGCCCTATTTCATTGAAAATCGTAAGTGTACGAACACTTTTGGGAGCCACTGTAAATAATGAGGCAAATTTGATGGATTTCTGCTGATTCTAGTGAGGTGCTCTGATATTTTAATGAAAAAATATCATCAAGTTTCCTTACCTGTGAAATATTTTTATTGGTCAGCAATCACAAAATCCAGCACAAAAATTAGAGACAAAAAGCTTTGTTTTTCAGTTGTTGAGGTGGACACGTTCAAAATTAATATAGTGCAAATTATCCCTGGCCGTGGTTTATAGGCTCAGGGCATAAAATAGTATTTTCCTGCAACCTGACAAAAACCGCCCGAACCGACGCTATTTGATGGTTTAAAACTTGTTAAAACAAAAACGAAAAATGTATTTCCCAACTGGTTGCTACGTGGAGTAGCGTTTTTAAAACCAATGTAGTTTTGTTTATTTCCAGTTATACTTGTAAAATTCATTTTTAACTCTAAGTAGTTATCTAGCATAATGATAATATTTTTATATTCATTATTTTACTAATAAATTAGTTTTAATTTTTTTTAACACCGCAGCTGACTTGCCGTCGCCACCACCCCCCTCTCTTGACTTTCTCCTCTCTTGGCATTTGGTGCAAGTAGCAGAAGGGACCGTTTTCTGAGAAAGAGTGGGGGGGTAATTCTAAAAATAGACGGGAATGCTCTTTGGGCAGTCGCCAATCTTTTATACAGGACATATAAAAATTGTCGATTTTGTGTTGGCGAAACTAATGGCGCACGCTATTTATGCCAATTATATTCCGACACAGTTAATGTCTTCAGTTCTGTACATGGTTCAACATTTGTTACTCTCCGATGCTCAACTGTGTGGGATGTGGGATTTTCTTTATTTCCAACATTTTTTTCATATACCGTCATTAGACAATGACCGAGAGGTATGTTTATATTTTGGACTTGTCATTTTAAGTAAACTTCGTAAATTTTCTCAAGATAAGAAAATTATAATATTTTCCATAGAGGAAATTTATTTCATTCTTCTCAAAGTTAAAAGTGAGGTGTAATATATATTTGAAAATCACGAATTACCCGATTATATAATCTTAATTTATATAATTTATTTGAAAATGATTTAAAATTAAAATTGAATGTAGTTCAATGTTTTATAAATTTTGTTCAGTACTTTTTTCAGTCTTATCGTATTCAGCAATATAAGACTGTAGGATGACAGAATATTATTATTTTTTATCAGCAAAGAATAAACTTATCAAGATGAATTTGAAGATGTCTCAAAACAAAATATTTCTTAAACAGCTAAGCTTTAACAATGAACCATTCTTTGATATGCAAAACTATGAAATTTTTTCACTTGTCAACTACTAAAAAAGTACTGAAGAAAATTTATAAAACATTGAACTACATTCAATTTTAATTTTAAATCATTTTCAAATAAATTATAAAAATTAAAGTTATATAATCGGGTAATTCCTGGTTTTCAAATATATATTACACCTCACTTTTAACTTTGAGAAGAATGAAATAAATTTCCTCTATGGAAAATATTATAATTTTCTTATCTCGAGAACATTTACGAACTTTACTTAAAATAACATGTACAAAATATAATTTTAAGGGATTATTCTGAACAAAAATTTTAGGTTTTAGCAGAGATTAATATTTTCTATTACCTGAAAATACACGAGAAAAAGAGAAAAGTTAAAAATATTAATACTAGTTATACATGGAGAGCCAGAAAAAAAAAGAAATAAAGTGTAAGGGTAGATATCAGATGTTATATATTTCAAGTATTATATATATAACATCTGATATCTACAGATATATATCATCTGATGTATATCAAATGTTATCATAAACACTGTTATCATAAACAATCTCATTAATAAAAATAAAAAGCATGTGAAAGGAAGGGATCTGTCGGAATTCCAATTATGGCCCAGTACTGGAAAGTAACCCTGATCGACGGCGCTTTGATGGTTTCGAGATGGGTATTTGACGGCCTGTTGATGGTTTCGAGATGGGTATTTGACGGCCTGTCGACACGAATTATTGCTCCCGTAACCGGCCCGTCATCCTCCGGCAATGGTGCGGCTGTATGTCCACATCTACGGGAACCTTGCGGTTCTATCACGGTTCGCAGTCGGATCCACGATAGCTTCATTGTTACCGGAAGCGGCCCAGCACTCGACGGGGAAGTCGCGGGCGAGAGGACAAGCCCGTGACGGATCCGATACTGACCTAATGCGCCGGCCCGGCAGTGGAGAAATCGGCTGGCCGGAATCATCCGGCCCCGGCCCGATGCATCTGTGTTTGTTGGGTAATTATATTCAATATCAAGTTATTTTAATAAGAGAAAAAATATTTTCTTACAAACTAATTAGTTTATAAATAAAACAATATGTTCTTTTATTTTCTTATTATTAATGCGAACAATGTTATTGTAAATTAATTTTAACTATTATTTTTATTTCGTATCAGAGGACGCGGTGGAAACATTACATTGCATATTTTCGGCAAGCTTTTCATACTGTGGCTCATATGTACTATAGCTATTGGTAAACATGCTGCCAAATGGTCATCTGTCAAACGGGAGCGATGTTTTGTTTTGATTGCATTTATGGTAGAAAATATTGTTTCGCAGAGGTAAGTAGAAGCGAAAAAGGTTGTTAAATATGCTGCACATCTCCATAAACATGGATATTTTTCTTCACAAAGTTAATTTCAATAACTATTTTGAGACGAAACTCTTGATTTCAAAAATATATCGCATTTTAGGTTAAGGATTTCATTCTCAACTAGTATTTGATCTACATCCAAAAATTCTTTTAATTTTATTGATATTTCTTCTATTTTTATTTTATCCATTGAATGGGAATGACATGAATAATATTATATCCTCTATTTTATTTTCTTTCGTAAGAGACATCTTATTTGCATATTGATCGTATTCATTTGAGTTTTTATATGTAGATGTAGCTGCCATATTTTTAAATTATTTTAAATCTCCTCTCCTCAATTGGGCATCTAGGAATATAAGTTTCCCCTTGAATGCATTAATATCGCTAAAAATTTCAGTTAATGTTTTGTTCTTTCCTCGATGTTGCAAATTTAATTCATTTAGCTTTCCTGTAGAGAGAAAAGCAAGATCACGCACCCACTTATCTTCCAATTGAGGATATGATGTATTAATAGTTGCCATAAGTTCTTTTATTTCAGGCAAAAGATCCAAGAATCTTTTTAAAAACTTAGCACGGCTTAACAACCTCACGTCAGTGTATAATAGTAGTTCCCCGATATCAGATTCACTTTCCTCTAACAATCCTCTGAATCTGCGTCTTTGCAAACTTCTTCCACGAATAGAATTAACTATTTTAAATTCGAAATTCATCATATCATTTGAATTCAATATTTTTGAGCCCAATGCCTTCTGCTGGATAATTCAATGGTAGTTTGTGAAACTTGGAATATCATCATCACTTTTACAAAGAGTAATAAATCCATTATGATTCTTAACCATGGGAGCTTCATCAGTTGTAATCGATGCCAGTTCATCTACGGGAAATTCTGTTTTAGTAATAAAAGACTTAAGTGAATTATAAATAGCTTGACCTCTCGTTTGTCTTTTCATCCGTAAAAGTGTTAGCAGTTCTTCTCTAACAGACATATCTTGGAAACGCATTCGAATAAATATACATAGTTGTGCGGTATCAGTGACATCCGTTGATTCGTCGAATTGTAAGGATAGAAACCTACATTCATTAATATTTTCGTTTAGAATCTCTTCTAAATTGTTAATCATTTCTTTTGTTCTAAGCATAACGGTGTTTCTCGAGAGAGACATTTGTTTAATTGAAGCAATTATTTCAGATTTATTGTTATTTTTTTAAAATAATAGTTCTGCTTTAATAAAACTCTCCTTCCATATTTCGCCATCTTCAAAAGGCTACTTGCGTTTTAATAAAATTTCAGCTACCTTCAGTGATGCAATGGTGGCTGTTTTCGACTTCGTACTTAATCTCGCAAAAAAAAAACTGTTGCATATTTAATAGTGTCATTAATTGTTGTACTTTTGCTTTCCGTAACTCGGTGCCAAGTGGATAATTATTCTCATATTGTTTATGCACTGTTCTAAAGTGTCTTTCAACATTGGCCCTTTTTGGAAGAGCTACTCTTGAAAGACAAATAATGCAAACACATTTATTCATTTTCATCGAGAAAAAAACTCCTGTTCCCATTCATCATTATAATGATATATTTTTGACTTCTTGGAACTTGTAGGGGGACTCACTGTGGGTAAAAAAAAAACCCAACTAAAATAAATTTAAAATTTAAAAATTAAATATAAGAACATGATAAAAAAGCAGAAGATTACATGAAATGACTTCTGTCATTCCTGGTAACTTTCGTTATGATCGATACAAATACGTCGAAACTAAGCTGTATTGAATAACCACCGTTAGGTGATGAGACTTCCTGTAGAGTCAAAGATAGCCGATTATAGCGAAATGTAACTTTTAAATCCCGCAATGCCCCCACACACGTCTGCTATGAGCTTTGGTCACCACGTGAGTATACTTAACCTACTAGTCAACACTTGTTTTGCCCGTTGGGATTTACAGAGAGACTGGTGCCGATGATTGGCTAACTTCGAGATTGTAGCGTGTTGTCTCTGTCGGACGGTTTATCTCGCATATTAGAGACGAAGAACTGAGATGTTTACATATCAGACAGGCGGGCGACTAGGAATAGTTACGCGGTCAACCAGTCGACCGCGGTCGCCGCTTTGGCCACCCCTGGTACAGGTGAACCAACTCCACCCCCTAGTGCAACCTCAATTTTGATCGAGCGCCCCCAGGGGGGACATCTGGGGGGAGTTGCACCTTCTCCTATCCTCTCTAATCTCAGAGAAGGACTTTCAGGTCTACGAATTTAATGTGCTCATATCCGGCCTAGACACGAATGTATTTAATAGCGTTCATCGAGATTCGAGATGCCCACTAGTTCCAAGCCCAACGCCTTACCACTAGGCTACCTCGGACCAAACTAACTAAAAACTTCAGCTTTCTGAGCGGCTTGTAATTTTTATCATATGTACTGGCTAGGTAATTTTTAGAGGAAAATAAATTAATTAAAACTTTAGTTTCCAAACTGTCTGTGTTAATAAAATTTTGCCTTCAAAGTTGGAACTGATAATACAATTCCCAGTATGATAGCGCGCTTCTAAAATGTATGATGAAAATACCTACCATTTATATCAATTGGGCTTTAGTGCGCTTTGTATGAGGAGGAAAAATAGAGTCGGTTGCTTTGTTGTCACCTATGTATTGTGAGCTATACATTGGGATTTCACTGGGAATTGAACACATTTTTTAGAAGACCTGAACTTATATTGAACTATACATATAAGTTGTTTTTATCAAACCTTATATGTAGATGCCCGTAAATGACCCATAACCCCAAAACTACCCTCGAAAATCTTTTAAAAAGTAGGATTAGTTACTGGCCATATTTATGTTTTTTCTTGTAATATTAAAAAAAAAATCATTCAGTCCTTATTTTGTATTTTCACAATTTTAATATACAGCCATTCTATCAATGATGATCCTGTGACTCACCTGGGAGTTCAGAGAAAGTGAGAGAAGGTACGAGACCACTAGATGTCGCCCCTGGGGGTGCTCGGTCTAAATTGTGGTGGCAGCGTATTCACCGACAGTGATTCAATTCCGGAAGATCTTAGTTGCTATGTAGGGCCCTATCTGGTGCATTTGAAATTGTAACCTATGACTTAGAAATAACCACGGTTCTAAGTTCATCCAATACTAGTTTACTCTTCCATATGAAAGCAAGCTTTCTTTGCAACATCAACTTTTATTTAAATAGACCTGCTTGGCCACTTCAAAAATCCTTTTTTCCCTCTTCCTTTGGTCATGTTGTTTCTAAATTAAAAATGTTTTTTCACCGTAGTTTTTCTGAAGAAGTTCTTTAAGCATTTTATTTCACAGAGTCGTTAATTTTCAGTTATTTCTCGAAAACAGTTGGATTTAAAATTTTATCCTTTCCATTTCCAACCCGCTATTAACTTGAAACACTACCTAATCACCTTTTGAGGATTACAGTGGGATACTTCTTGTCTGCAGAACTCAAATTTTTATTTAATGACCAGGTTTTATTCATCTTTTTCCTTTAGTATGAATCTTTAAGTTGGTGTCATCTCTAGTCCTCAAATTTATCTGAGATCGTAGGCTCTCTCTTTACGTAGTATTAATTACATAAACAGTGTTGGTTTTATAAACAAGATCGTAACTTTTCGCTCTGAATTGCGCGATTACCTTTTACTGTTATAATTTATTATACATCATTTTAGCCAATTCATTTCACTAAATCATTTTTGTCCCTTATTATTACTTGCGCCTTTTGCTGATTACTTGTTTTCGGAGAACTTGTAGAGTATTAATCAGATGCACTTAACCAAACTGCATTCTCAGACCAAAATCTGTTCATCTACAATTTTGCTTATTTTATCTTCATGTTCCTGTTTAAGACATTTATACAAAAAATACTTAAACTCAATCTAAACCATCTTAGAGGATTTAAAAAGGAAAATATTCCATCTCTACAAAATATTTTTTTATCTCGCTTTCTAAATTGTCATTTCTGTTCCCTCAAAACCTAGATCTTCAAGAGTGTTCGTCATTTTGCTGAAAAATTGGTTTTACAATTGACTGGGTTTGTAAAAGGAAAATTGCTTAAAATACATTGGATTTCTCTGAAATCAGGTGGATGCTCATTTTTTCGCTTGAAGTAGATTTTTTAGACATGCTTGAATCTGACAGTATGACTGTATGACATAAAAAAGAAAAAAACTGAATATATAAAATTCAAACTTATTTTCTATAAAATTCAACAGTTCTATCACACTAGCAAATTTGCTTCACATTTTTTTTTTTTACTGTAGACTTTTGAAGCCTATAATTACTTTTCTTCTGTAAAATAAAGGGGACTCTAGACTAGGGGTACTCAAACTGCGGTCCACCAAGCTATTATGTGCATCCCGGAACACTCATACTCTTTATCATGCAGATACTTTTGTAAAACTGTAACAACTCCGGACGGAGTTGTTCGAGAGAACCGCGCGATAGCGGAAGTTTACGTTGACTGTATGCCTTCAACGCACTGCAAGTGCCCCTTGTACATTTTCTTTGTAAATAGTTGTGTTTCGTTTTGTTATGTGAATAAAGCTTATTAATTCTCTAACCTCGTCTCTGCCCTGCTCATTTAAATCGGATAAGAGTATCCGGAATATTTGCCTGGAAACAATGGCGCACCCAGGATTTTTTCTTGGGGGTGGGGGCGAGATGAACGGATAAAAATATTTATAATGCAAGGGAGGGGGCGAGATGAGAGGATAAAACTATTTATAATGCAAAATCAATATTCATAATGCAATTTCTATTTCTTTGGGGGGGAAGGGGCCCTGCCCCCCTGGGTGTGCCACTGCCTGGAAAGGTACAGTGATTTCAACGGCTAGGTGTTAGCCAAACTCGGTTGTGTTATCCGGTGTCCTCGGCAGTGAAACGAGATAGTCGGGGATACCATAGTGTTTATTATATTATTTAAATTTTTAATCTTTTTAATTTAAACAAAATACGTTTAAAAAAATTACAGCCTGGGTTTATCACATTTTCCTTGCTGGGATCCCTATGTATACCTTATTAAAATATTTTAAGAGAAATACGACGACCTGGCCCATTACAAAAAGCCCATAAGAGTACTGGCCCATAAGAGTTAAATTCAAAAAGAGTTCAATAAACTAGCCAGATTTGGGGTAAAGTCCGTTAAGTTGGAAGCACTCTCCCAAGCTCTTCTGACACTCGAAGAAATGTGCGCGGGTTTTGTGTCAGTGAGCGTCAATTTGGGCCCTCCCATTTCAGCGCTAGAAAGAGTAGAGGGCGGAGCCGAAACTACGGTTTGTTGGAGTCGCAACGGGGATCACTGAACCATAGCTGTATTTTTGTTAAGTTTATTTTAGAAAATTTTCAAGCAAATGAATAAATAAATAACTTTTAAAATAATAATATCTATTATTATTATTGAAAAAGAATATTGTTAAATAAAATAACGCTCAATTATTCATTAGCAAATGTTGATGATTACCAAACCAGTCATGGATAGATATTATTAAAAATCATAGGAATACAGAAGAATAATTTAACGTAGTGTTACATATCAGAGTTTTATAAAATTCCCGAGAGACATACTAATGTCTCAGAATTTTAAATTCAGAATTTTAAAAATTCAATGTTTATGAAAAATTTATTTTACAATTTTCCCATTTTCAGCGTATTTATTTTATGATAAGCAAAGTAATTTTCCACTGTTGACTCTAAACATTTATATTTCGATATTTTATTAGAACTGTTATTTATAATAATTTAAATGAACAGTTTTGCTGTATTAGTTTTAATTTTTTCTTTTGTTGTTTTACACTATGTTATTTACTACTTAACAGCATGCTGATTCCATAACTCACTTTAAGTACAAACTAAGGAACTCTCGCTTACTATTTCTCTTATACTTTATGCTCTAGGATCCCTATATTTACCATTATTTAAATATGTTCTACAGATTTAATAATTATGGTTATTATTTAGATATTTCTTTCACGCTGATGATAGGCTTTCCAAATTTATATTCATATGCGCAGTCATAAGTTAGCTTGACCTTAAGGATTTGCACAGTCTTTTAGCACGCCCTATAACTGGATTAAAATTTGTCACTTGTGAATTCTTATCAGTGTTTCGTCTTGTAACGTCACATCTCTCTTCTGAGCTCTTATAGTTGAATCAACCTTATCTCCGAACCTTGAAGCCAGCAGTCCACAAAAGCTGAACTATTAAGACGATGAGAGGAACTCTCAGTTTCCGATTACCATGCCTCAGATTTTTCCGCTTCCTTTCTGAGGCCTCCAAAACGAACCGGATAGTCACCTTACATTTTTCTCGCTATTTTTTTTCCGAATACTATGTTCTAAATTGCTTCATTCTGTATACTTTATAACTTTATTTTTTATTCTGAATATCCCCCCCCCCATGACTAGTTTTCATATACTTCATAATTGCACTTTATTGGGCCTTCTAATGGTTGAACGCTTCTCTTAAGACCACCTACCTGTCTGAACCAGGGGTTGAACCCTCATCTCCAAACTTCGACGCCGGTATACTTCCAACCGAAACGTTCCCTGGACGTGGAACTCTTTCATTTATTTTTTTCGAATATCATTTCTTACAAAGTTAGATTACATCCTAATAAAATTTCGCAATCTCTATTTTCTTTACTTTGATGATACGCGTTTGTATATTGAATTGTTCCAAGCTGAACTTTATACATTCCTTTTTGGATGCACATTGAGAGTTACTGTAATTATAACTTAAAGACCACGTACTTTATTTATTTAAATAAGAAACATTAAGTTGAAAACTATCGTGGCTTTACCTTGCTCTGTTTGTATCAGTATTTTAGCATATCCTTTTATTACTTAGAAAAAAACTCTCATAAGTTTAGTTAAAAAATTTATGAATAACGTTATCCCTTCTTTTTATGTAACATTTTAAAAAACCTAGAAAAGATTGGTAACAAAACTCATAAAATTTTTCATCACAAAAAATCTGAAATAATTTTGAAATTAATTTCATTACTACATAAAAACAGATATTAAAAGTAAAACTTTTCAACCTTTACAAAATTTTTGTAACTGTTTCAAACAGAAAACAAACTGCTGGCATTAAATATTTTCTGAGTCAGGAAACAATTGACTCCAGATCAGAAAGTTGCGTGTTCAAATCACGTCCGGGTCACCAATATATGGTGGCGTGTATATACCACCACTATCGTAGAGGGTAAGTCAGTCACTCCAAACTCATTAACAAAACTTAACAACTTTATTGACAAAGTATTAGTATTAGCAGATTACGCGGACATACACATCTTAAATTATGGCGCGAACCTGCTTTGGTAAGATCGACTTGAAACATCACGAGAGGTATAAAATAATTTGCAATACGTCGTAAAAGAGGGAGCAATCGCCTCAGCCTCAACTTAAACACGCCAGTCAAACTGACAAATGGCTGAAGCAAACAAGCCGAAAAACTAAAAACTTACAAACCTCTGTCTCCCATCGGTCTGACTGTGGCTTATAACTGCTTACGCAGCCAATCAGTCGCTCCTGATACGAAGCGATTCAATGCATAAGTTAACGTGATTCATTGAATATTTAATTAGTAATTAATCTTTCTAAAATGTAAGCTGAAAATGTAGACCATGGAGCACCACAGTTTCTCTGTGTCTATAGGTAAAACTAACGACATGCCTTTCAAGATGTAAAAGTTAGAATTAGATGTTTTTTGCAAAGTAAGTCAAGAAGTTCGAACTACATATTTAAAAATAAATAAATAAATAAAATAATTATATATGCTTCAGAGTAGTGATTCCAACCGGTGTGACACGGCCCTTTAGGGTGTTATGACATCTGTCAGGGGGTGACCTGAGATTTTTCTGGATAAACAAAAAACTATTAATAGGGTTCATTTAAAGTAAATATTAAGTTGAATTAATTACCCTCACGCCACACAGATGGTGACACAAATCAATGCACTAGTTCTTGAGGATGATTTAGCTACTCTCATGCCCACATTTCTCGAAACATCAGTCGCAAGTCTCACATTAATAAAACAAATATCTTCTTAGCGATTTCCATTTAGTCCTTTAGTTTAATACTAAATTGAATCCCATGGCTATTTTTGAAACTGTATTAATTTATCCTATTCTAGTGTTCGTTATTTAAATCTTTTAATAAATGTATAAAATCAGCCATGGAGGGAATATTTATTGGAACTTAGATTTAACATCTTCCTAAACGATATTCCTCTTTAACTTTATATCTAAAAAAATTTAGAAAAACTAAAATTCTAACAAGGGTGCCCCATGTTTCTTATCTGGTCCCAAAGAGTGCCGCAAACATAAAAAGTTTGGGAATCCCTGCTTTAGAGGTTACCATTTAAGAAGAATTTTTAATTACAAAATATCTATTGATAAATTTGTAATATTTCTTTCCAGTATGAGTTCAGCACATCAATTCTTTGTGTTGTAATTAGGTGGTTCAGTTTAGATGACAGAGTTTCAAAGCTTCAGCTCCTTTAGTTGGGAAGTGATGTCTTTTCCCTCCTAGAAAAAATTTAAACAAATTCATAATATACTTCCATGCAAACTTTTACATACGTAAATTTCAATTCAAGAAAATTAGATATTTCTTAGAGGGATTCGGGTCGAAGAGAATTGTATAGTAAAATTAAACCAAAGCCGAATGTAATCATGAAAGGAATATTTTGAAAGTAGAATGGGTTGATTTTTATAGATATCGAACTCATTTTCTCAAAATCAAATTCTTTTAGCCCCTTGTTCCCGCTTACAGTTTTACTAAAATAATTTAAATAATTTCTGTCTTATGTTAATCAATCAGTCTCTCAACTGCATTCTATTTATCGTGTTCAAAAAGGGAGAAATCAACATCATATCAGAGGGGTAATGGAGTGCTGGAAAAGAAACCCTAGAGAACATTATAAAAATGAATGGTGTTATACAAAAACGTTATAAAAAAGCAGCTAAGAAAAATTACTGAATTGGAACAGAATTACTAAATTTGATGATATGAAAACATTTTAAATACAACCTCCTTGAAATTACTATCCCTCCATCGTCAAACATTACTGTCAAATCTCGTAACAGCGTTTAAAAAATTTTCGGGATCACTTGTTGGCAACCTGAATCATAGCATTTACAGACACTTGTGAAACACAAACTGTAAAAAGGTGGCTTCTTAATAATCCACAATCAACTGAAAAGGGCCTGCTACACATGTTTCAATCCACTAAATATATCATCATCAGGGCGAGGAGCATAGGTATGATTGTCACTGTGACACACCAATGGTCCACCCACCTATAGAATTTGGGAATTGTTCATAGTGACCATCATTCTAATGTCCCTCGACCTGATCACGATCTGCTGAGTGGATCGAAACGTATGTAGTTGCCCCTTTTAGATGATTGCGGATTATTAAGAAACAGTCTTTTTACTGTCTAAATCAGGGATTCGCAACGGGGTACAGGTGGACCTCTTGGGGGTCGATGGAAGTTTAAAAAGGGTCGATAGTATTCCAAGGGTCTATTGGGGGTCTATGATAAATTTTTCTGTTTTAAAATGTAATTTATTTTTTAAGGAATGTAATTATTAGATAATAATATCCGTTTTAATTTGTATAAATACAGGTTTGCATAGGGCGGAGTGATTCTTGCATCTAAAGTCGAATGTCATGACGCTTTTGTATATGCCTCGAATACCGCCGTCGGCTTTTATTTGTGGACCAACACTAGGCAGAACAGGGGAAATCCACTGGACCTTAAACAGCACATGGGTCCAAGCGATACAACCAATCAGAAGTAGTTTCGTTTTTCTCTTGGCGATGTTGTGCAATTACAATCTGTGTTTCTGAAATCTTGTTTGTATTTGTGAAATTTAAAATGAAAATAGTACAAAAATAATAAAACATAAACCTAATGAACTACTTTTTTCTAATTTTTCCTAATTCATATTCTTAATCAAGTTGTTACCTTTAAGTGTTTTTATGTGCAATTATTAGTATTATAATTATGTTGTATGCTGTATATTATACAGAAAAATGTGATGGAGTCGATGAAGAAAATCATAATTTTAAAAGGGGTCGATGTAGGAAAACGTTTGGGAACCCCTGGTCTAAATCATAGGATCTTTTGAAGCTGCTTGAAGGTCCGCGATGTGGTTTCGAGAAACAATGGGTTAAAAATTACATTCTGGACATACTGAAATCAATTGTTATGATTGCATGACAACCTTTCTACTACCTTTCAATTAAATTCCAACCCTAATCTTTCTAAAAAAAATCATTTGATTAGATGTTTCCCAATATTCATTTTACTACAATTTCATTTAGATATTTATCTAAGAGAACTTCGCAGGCAATAATTTTATCACAATGAACAAGGTATTTTGTTGTTAGAAATTTAATAAATTTTGCTCTCAGATAGGTATAGCTCTAACAATATTACAAAGTTTTAATTTTTTTTAAATTTCCAAAGTTTGAACTTAATATTTTTTTTTGTATTATTTAGTATTCATAACCTGGATTAAAAATGAAATCATGAGAAATTAAAAGAATTTCAATTATCGTGTCAGAAAGAGGGTCGCAATATTAACAGAGGCAGCTATATTTCTAAATCTGAATATTTCTAAATCTGACAATGACTAGAACTAATTATTAACGTGTTATAAGTAATTTCATATATTACTTCTTTATATATAAGAAAAAATTATCCCTTTTGTATATATATATATATATATATATAAATATTGAATAAATTTACCAGTTTTTATAACTCTAAGTTGTTACACGAGTTTCGATTATAAACTAAAAATGCAGTTCGAATAAGTAAGAAACTTAATAATTTCTTCTGTAATTTCCATACCTGGGAAATGTTAGAGAAGCGGTTTATTTTAGCTAAATGACTATAATACTTGGCGGAAGGATTCAGAATGAGCCGTTAGGATAACTGACTTAAAATAATCTGCAAAGGATTTATATAAAAGCCTTAATTTATACTAAATTCAACACTTTGCTAAACAGTCATAAAGATATACTGGAATTACAAAATGAAATCATTGTTAATTTATGCATAGGCATTAATGTCGTTTTATAACGTGTATTGGTATGATGCAAATTCTTGTTTTGCTTCATTTATTTACGTATCCGGATATACTTTAAATTTTTTAATTACCTGCTCGTGATCTTTACATCCTTCTACGTCACAGATTACTTCTTTGTTACAAATAACAATTTCATTCGTATTAGGAAATGGTGTTACAATGAATGCCTTTAAAAAAGAGACATGAAATTAGCAAACTTTCCGCAAATTATACTGATACACGTTAATAATTAGTAAATAATGATTAAAATACTGTTTGGATAGATCAATATATAAAAGAGGTGAAGGAAATATACCACATTCAGCAGAGACATGTTATTCAAAATCATCTGAAGAACAATAATTAAGGGAACATGGGATCTTCAACCTCAATTTTTTTCCTTTTTAATTTTTAAGTCTATATACAGAACGAGAATAATTAATATTCTTTTTTTTACTACATTGAAGACCCTTAGAATTCAAAATAAAGATTTTTCGGCAGAATAATGCCTGTTTTTCAAAAATTTTTCAAAAATACTAGCAATTTTCAAAATCTGCCATGCGCATTCCGTATCATTTAAAAACCTCATTTTTTTTAAATTGAAGGCTACCCATGCATATACACTGCTTGCCACCAAAATTGCAACACCAAGAAAGACAAGAGATATCACAACAAAATTTATTTTGTAGATAACATGTTGACCAAGTATCAAATGATTAAATTTATAGACTTCTGTGAAGTGTGGTTCCTGCCAAAATCAGTAGCCAAAGTAGCCGCCATTGTTGGAGATCACCGCTACCACACGCCTCGGCATTGATTCAATGAGACTTTGGATGAGTTCTTGGGGTACAGCAGACCAAGCAGCTTCCACACGTTGCCAAAGTTGATCTGCTGTGGCAGCTGGGGATGGAATCTGGGTCAATCGTAGAGCAACCATGGACCACATGTTTTCTATCGGCGAAAGATCCGGAGAGCGAGGCGGCCAGGGAAGCAATTCAATCTGGTGATTGACGAAGAACCGTTGGACAATGCGTGCCACGTGTGGTCGCGCATTATCCTGTTGAAATATGGCTGTGGGCAAGCCCTGAAGGTAAGGAAGGACAACTGGCTCCAACACCTCGGAGATGTAGCGCTGGCTGTTTAAAGTACCGGCAATGCGTACTAGAGGTGTGCGAGAGTGATATCCAATACCGTCCCATACCATAATACCTGGTGAAGGACCAGTGTGGCGGTGCATAACGCAGCTGTTCAGCATCCTCTCTTCACGGTGTCTCCAGACTCGAATGCGACCATCGTGGTGTTGCTGACAGAAGCGTGACTCGACAGTAAAGACAATTTCATTCCATTCTGCCGTCCACATCCTTCTGTCATCGCACCATTGGCGGCGGAGACGTCTGTGGTTCTGCGTCAAGGGTAGACAAAGCAATGGACGTCTTGCGAACAGACCACTCTGCTGTAAACGGCGTCGAATGGTACGCGCAGACTCTGGATGATGCGTTACAGACTGCATGTGCTGTGCTATGCTTCGTGATGTGACTGAGCGATCCGTCACTGCCATGCGCACAATTTGCCTGTCATCACGTGAAGTGGTGCGCTGTGGTGGATGCGATCGAACACGCCGGTCCGTCGTACCCTCCTGCATCCAACGATCACATATCCGCATTGCAGTTGTTTGGTTTCGTCCAACACGACTAACGATTTCCCTGAAAGATAATCCACAATCTCAGTAGGCCACTATCCTTCCTCTGTCGAGCTCGGATACTTGATCAAAAGATGATCGCTGTTTTCGACGAGGCATAATTGACCGTTTTTTTTGAAAAAACCACAAGAAAAACACAATTGCCGAACTTGAAATCGTCGAAATCTCCAAGGCTTAAATAGCGCTTTGAAGTGGCGCCACAGGCGCGCGTGATGTGCGTCTGCACTGAAATTCTAATCATTTGCATATCTCACCTCCGCTAATGCATGTTGTAAATTTCATGTTATTTGCATGCTTCCTTCAGGGTGTTGCATTTACAGTGGCCAGCAGTGTATAAACATAATCATACATTGGATTTTTTTGAATGAATCAAAAGCCATATTTTCAGTCTGTCTGTTATTTTTTAAATTTTTTTCATGTTTTTACTTTATTTCATGGTGTATAAATGGGAAAAATATGTGTAGTTTCAAAAGACTATGAACAGTTTTGTGACAAACTCTAAATTAACAATCCTGAGAAATTTGGAAGAAATCAGAAAAAAAAAAAATGAATGCACATTAAGCATTTTGAAGCATTTTTTCAAAAATAGGTCTTATACTTCCATAAAATACTTATTTGTAAATTCTAAGTGTCTTCAATGTATTAAAATAGAATATTAATAATTCTTATTTTATATGTAGAGGAAAATATTGAAATAAAAAAATAAGGTTCAAAGTCCCTTGTCCCTTTAACCCTTTGAGGGGCACCGTTTGCACAGTGCAAACGCCTAAATCTAGTCTTTTTCACTTGCATTCAATGTATTCCAGTTAAATGAGCAGAAAAATGCTTAGTACTGCCATCTGTTATCAGTTTAAAGAAGTAAAAACATTTTGCAACTTTTAATTGGAAAAAATTTCAAGATTCTTTAGGTTAAAAAAATCGGAAAAAAATCTGCACCATGCAAACGGTGGAGGTTGTTGCCCCTGAAAGGGTTAATTAGGGTTCCGAGGCATCTAGTGAGGAGTGCGGTGAAATTTGGTGCTGAGGGAGCTCGGATCGAATTCCGACAAGTGCCATTGAATGCTGTCGTGTCTACGCCGGGCACCGGCATGTTAAATCTATTGGCCGGAATGTCCCTCAGAGGGTTGTAAGGGTGGGAGGAGGATATGAACCTCCTAGATGTCGCCCTGGAGGTGCTCGGTCCTAATTGTGGCAGAACCAGGGGGTTATGTTGTCTCACCTGAATGCTGCTCTCGGTTAAGAAGAATCCAACAAATCATCGCGGTATATGAGCGAATGTCTTAGGACATGTGCCCCACATTGAAAAAATTCAATAATTAATCAAACATATTTTAGTGTCTTATCTATTATATTTACATTTCTTACTACCGAACTTATGTAATTTTATACAAAGAATCATATTTTCGGCACATAATTTTTACTATTTCCATTATAGATATATTCTTAATAACGTTTGAGATATCCCTGGACGTCTCAGCTAATGAAAACATTACTTTGAAAAATCCTGCATTATTCACAATTGAAGCTTTCTTTTTGTCATCTGCCTCCTTACAGCATTTTAATAAAATGGACTTTTTATTAAAATAAGTTTCCCCTATAGGGCTGTATATTTTTAAACACGTATATTTGAGAGATCATATGCAAACATATTTGATCAATATTGAAAAAAAAATTCTATTAGTATTTAAAGAAAAAAATATTTTCCAGACTGCTATTCAAACTGTTATTTGCGGCTATTTTGGACCTGACAGATTAAACATTTCAAAATAAAGCAGTCAAGAGCCTCATCACTCAGTTGTAAATTATGAACTCAGGATAAATTTGAAGCACTTGCTTTAAGAAGAGAACAGAATTAGTTGAAGATTACAAAGTTTTGAAAAAATACGATAATACGAGTAACATAGGGTGATGAAATAGATAAAGGCCCACGAGTTTTAACGTTTTCAGAACATTATGTACAGGTGGTATCTTTCCGGACATATTACAAGTGCGAGAAATAATTCTCTTTGATTCGAGGTGGAAAAACGGAAAGGTCTATAGAGAGGTCCACATCGCGTAATTATGTGTATTTAATAGACTATAATGAACAACTAAACGGGGAAAAGGCAGAAAAATATACGAATGAACGGGAATCTTTAGAGGGCAGTAAACTTAGCACGAAATGGACCAACAAGATCCTCCAAGAGACTTCCTTGCTTGAAGATGGCAAGAAACACTTATAATACAGTGTTTCCCAACATTTTCCGAGTCGTGACCCCTTTCAATGGTTTCCACGCATCATGCGACCTCTCCCGCTGTTCCCAACCTCCATATTTCCATTAAAAGACCTTTTAAGATATAAAGTAAAATACTAAAATCCATTTCTATAATTTAAATTCCGATTAAATGTTTAATTTAAAAATATGAAATTTGTAAGAAATTAAGAACATGGAGAAACATTCATCACTCAGTCAAAGGAGTGTAAAAGAAAGAAAAGAACAGAATCGAAAAAAAAAGACGTACCTTCGAATTGGTTCATATTTATTTAACAATAAAAATAGAAAACTCAATCCCTAAGTGTTTTTTTTTTCCAATGCGGAGGCCTTGTCCCATTAACATTCGCCTGTTATCACCTCGGTTTTGCTGGCCTGTTTATTATGGGGGCACCATATAGGTGGACCAGCATCGCCCCCTATGAACCGGTCCCGTAATTTTGAACCGAGTCAAGTGACGAAACCGGAAACATTTGACCCCGCACCTTCAGAGGTATTTCCTAAGTAAAATTGCTTTATTCCGTTTGAGAGACTACAATACTAATTTCAAAGTCACACCACAGACTGATGAAAGAAACTGACGTTTAGAATTTGTGTACTGTCCGTAGTAAGTAACTGCGATTTTCATTGACCACCCAATAAAAGCGGTAGATTTCTAACGAACTAGGCTTGCGCTTTGAATGAGACTTTTATCTTTAAAACACATCACTGTCCTACAGGTTAGTGGTAAATAAATACTGACGAATATTTTGAGTGGAATTCGCTAAAAAATTATTTTATTTGGCTAAGATCATGGCATGCTCCCGGAAAATGCGTTGCGACCCACATGTTGGGAACCCCTGGTATAATAGGAAACATAAAATTTTCTAGGGTAAAATTCTCTTTTCTAAATTCTGACATTTTTGTCTTTTCGTGTGTGTTTCCATCATTTCTTATATTACATCATTTCCTTCAACAAAAAGCCCCGTTTTTGTTTTAAATTTTGTTTTAATTTCGCTATAATGATTAGTATGATAAAACTAATGAAAAATCCGTATTGTTCATTTCGATACTTTTTTAAAACAGCTCTTTTTTTCAGATTCAATAAATCCTATTATTAACAGGAAATTTTGAGATTAATTTTATTTGTGTATAATTTTTAAATTTTATGTATTAATTAGAATACATGTCCCCAAGAATTTTTTTTCTTGTTTTTTTTTTGGGGGGGGGGGGTGAAATCTGAATAAAGTTGATACATACTGGTCCTAAAAGCTGTCTCAAAAAAGCTGCAGCCTTCTGAACCTTAAAGAAAAGATTAAGATTATTGTTAGCTATTTGAAATTTTTTCCTAGAGAGTCCGTGGACGAGAATTAGTGGGAATAAAATAACAAATTTGTAAAACTGAAATAAAACACTGAAAGTAATAAAAAATACTTTGATTTCTGTGATAATAAGTTTAGGTGCACATTATTTTCTTCGCATATACAATAAATCGTAAAATGCTGTATTTTATTTTAAACTGCTTTTGCTAATTATTTTTTATGAAAGCTTAGTCTATGTGTTTATAAGTTTAGTTAGACATTATTTACTTAACTTAAATACAATAAATCATCAATTACAATAAATCATCAAATGCTACTTGACGTTTGAATTATTTTTAATGATGTAAACAATCTTACCTTCTTTGGTTGGTCCCTCTCTATATCTTTAATCGATTTCCCCTGCAAAAAAAAAAAAAAAAAAAAAAATCTGTTTTAGCAGTAATAGAGAAAATACTAATTCCTTTAAGATAAATATGATAATATGATATACATAACCTTTGAAACCGACTATGACCAACTTATTAATATTTTGTTAAAACAACTTTTTACTTTAATTTAGCTTGGGTCTTTTTTGAATAGATTCGAATAAATGCATCAAAGTTTTGATTGAAATATTAGTCAAAGGGAGATTTTTTGGACACACACAAGGAATTTTAAACAGTAGTAAAATTGATCAGCGATTGCTTAGATACGTTGAGGTCATTTTTTTACTGACAAACTGCTGAAGTTAGCATTTGCCGAAACGCGTTGCACCTTATCATTTATTTTCTCAGCTAACACTTGAAAGACACTAAAGACAGTTCTAAAGCTCATGAAAAAGAAATAGCATCACAGCGCATTACGCCACAATGCATTGCGTATTCCGGGATCAATTTAAGACATCGCCCATCAAACGCGAAAGCCAGAGCACCTGATAACAATGAAAGAATGCAAACCAAATATTATTTTCCCTTCCCGAAACAATGATAGAGGCAATCCCTAGTATGCTCATACGACCGGAATATGCTCACACGGTTTATGGTGGATCTTTATACTTTCCCCACCCTGTGACTGATAAAGGAAATCAAATACCCAGTCAAAATCATTTATTTCTTGGAACTTCACATAAAGTATTTTGGGCCTCCTCTGTATCACGTCTGATCAACCTGATTGTAAAACTCTCGTCCCGAAACTGAAACTCGGGATCTCTTGTTAGACAGAGAGGCACTCAACCATTACACCACCGGTGCTTACTTTGACCCTTTGAGAGTAAATTTTAAAGTTTTAGTTAAATATTTGATCTAGTATATACCAAAAAAAGAAAACAAACAGTTCCATACAAAGAAGTTCAAATATACCAAACTTTTACGTAAAACTGGCGTTCGTTTCAGCTTCTAATATCGCACCTCTGTTGGGAGAGTGTTACATATCCAAATAATTCGATTTTGAGATAATTGCACCGCAATGCTCTATAAGAAGTGCTTCTTATTCTCGAATAATGTTATAAGCCTAGTACCAACACAATCTCCTAGATGGCGCTTATTACCCTCTTCCACAATTAGGAGGGGGAACTTGCTCAGGCGCGAAGAATGAAAATAAGATTTTTGTCAGTGCCTAATATTGTTGTATTAAAATGTTCCTGTAATAAAAATGTTCATTAAATATTATTTGGAAAATAAATTTGTATTTTTTTCTAACCTGCTGTTGATGTTATCGAGGTTTTTTCTTTGTATTGTGAAAAGTTTAGATAAATTGTGCATTAACATAGAGATATGACAGTATTCCCTCAAGCTTTTCAGTCCATGTTGACAAAATGAGGTTACTAGAAGAGGGTTATATCTTGTAATTAAAATTCAAAATCATGCTTTAAAAATTGAAAACAACTTTAATAGTATATAGTTTTGCCTTCTGAAGCGATTCGAACAAAAAGTTTTCCCAAAATTATCATAGGCATTCATAAAACAAGAAATGAAATTTCAACATATATCTTCGTTAGCTCTTCCTGAAAATATGGATATTTTGAGATGTAACACTCTTCTAGCAGAGGTGCGATATGTATATTTTGGCCAAAATCTTCTAAAACTATAATAGTGAAAGAAAATTTTACATTCATTATTTCTTTCGTATTGATATTGATTAAGTACCTTTTTAATATAATTCTGAGTCAACATATACTGAAAAATTTGATATTATCTTATCTTGAACCTAATCCTCTCTGTCACTAAGCGCTTCAGTGCTCCTGAGAATATTTCCAGACTCGTGAAAATCACGTAGAAAAATATATTCAGCCATGTGGCCCATTAATTCTTTAAAAGATATTTTACATTTTTTTCGGTCTAAAATCAAGCTTTAAAAGAGTACAAAATTTCTTTACAGTTCCTTGAATTTCTATAAAAATGTTTCACTTCAAATAGAAATCTCATAGAACGATTTCACTGAGCTTATGTTGAGATTCCAATTTTATGAGCAATAAGATTTTGTATAGCTATTTCTTACTTTTATTTCTAAGATACTTACTTTTTTCATTTCTTTTTTAAGATCGGCGGCGAGGATATCTTCAGTAGCCCGAATAGCCTAAAAAGGAAAACGTATGGTCAATATGTTTTGCGCAAATTCTAGTTAGAGAAAATAACTATTAATTCATTTTGAATAATTTTCAAATGTCACCATAAAATTCAGAGTTTAACAATTGTTTTCCACCATTTTTGGTTGGTTTCCGGCATTGGGGCTGCGTGACTCTTTCCCAGAGCACCAAAGTTCTTTGTGTGGAACTTCATTTGGGTGCAGGTAATGGATTGAGTAACTGCGACTCTCCTGGGGGAGATGTACCATCCGAAGGAGTCGTAGGATACACTGTCCTCCGTGTCGGTTGCCCCACATCCCCGTGCTCCTGCCGGAAACTGGACTTTGTCCAATCTAAGCGGGGAAAGGGTCGGTGACCTTGTCTAACACCATATGGAGTTAGTATTAACGGTTTACAATATCCTAAATTAACTTGAATTTAGTATTAACGGGTTACAATATCCTAAATTACCTTGAATTTAGTATTAACGGATTACAATATCCTAAATTATCTTGAAATTAGTATTAACGGGTTACACTATCCTAAATTATCTTGAAATTAGTATTAACGGGTTACATTATCCTAAATTAATTTGAATCTGCGGGACTCTAGTGCATGCGGGATCGCTTGCAGCGACTTACGTTTTCAGCCAAACTTTGCCGTATGCTTTCGGGTGAGTCGGCGATACTTTTTGGTATTCCACTCTTTTTCACTGTATTTCCCTCATTTTGAATAGATTATAGATAACAAAGAGATTAAGGTGAATCTACGTTCAGAGCCAATTTTTAAAAAAAAAATGTTTTTTAAGGATTTTTTGGTCATTTATGGTAAAATAGCATTTAAAAATAAAAAAAAGCTTGTAAATACCATACTTTTTTATAAATTGGTCACTTTGAAGTAATTTTTAAATGAAATTTAGCTAAAACGCCTATCACTCTGCACAAAATTCTAATGCTACTATTTTAATTTCCTTCTCACACATGATACATATAACAGTTATCTTCAAAATGACCCTCGATGTAAGAGAAATTTTAAAATGCAAAAATAATACAGACAATTTTATGTTCCAATATGAAAATTTTCCCCGATTCGTCATTCCTTTCCTTATAAAAACAGCTCCAAACAAAAAAACTATTTATCATACATCAATTATTGTGCGTCATCTCATTAACAATAGCATCTAAAATATTTCCTGAAAATTTTATCAAATTTTATGCATTATTATGTGAGATATCATGATAATGGTAAATATTTGTGCTGAAAAACAATTCTGAGAAAAACGCATTTAAAGTTGTTTGTCACTTCAATTTTGTATCAGACGATGTTATTAAAAATAGCTATAAGTCTGCTTCTAATTAATGTAGAATGAAAATCAAAACGGTTTTAAAAAGAGAAAAGATTGAATTACACGATTCTTGCAAAAAATAAAATTGAACAAAATAGTCGAAAAATGGCATTTTCAACGTAGGCAGTCACCTTTAAAAAAAAGTAATCATATTTTTATCTGGATTAATGAATACAGAGGCTGTTCACACATTTTTTAGACGATGCATACTGTATTAACAAAACTAAATTACATAAAATTCTTGTGTTTTAAATGTTCTATTTGACATCCCTTATTTTGAACTATCTTTCGACACCGCAATTTCCAGGATAATAATGCCTTTTGAAGTGTCAGAAGAGGTATTCTATCCCATTCCTCCTGAACAGCTTTCCAGAGTCTTGTAAGGGTTTTGGGACGACGTTTGGATAATGCAGATTTTAAAAGTCCGAAAGCACAAAAATCCATAGGTGATACATCGGGAGATATAGTAGGGATATCAGTGAAGGGTATGGCCTTGATACCAGATTTTTGTTCCATTTCTTTTAGGAAATTTACAGTGGATTTTGATGTGTGACTGCTAGCTTTGTCCTGATGGAGTCTCACAGATTGATGGCACTGTGGGTAAAGCGATAATATTTCATTCTGAAAAATTGGTGATAAAATATGTTCCTAATGGTATTTGGAGTTAATCTTGACATTTTTTTCCACTCTCTTTATTTTTAACTTGCCATTATAAGAAAAACCAGCAACAATCATGAATCCCTTATAAAAACTTTCTTTCGATCCTTTGAACCATGTACTTAAATTTTTTTCTCCCAGATTTTTGTTCCATTTCTTTTAGGAAATTTACAGTGGATTTTGATGTGTGACTGCTAGCTTTGTCCTGATGGAGTCTCACAGATTGATGGCACTGTGGGTAAAGCGATAATATTGCATTCTGAAAACTTGGTGATAAAATATATTCCTAATAGTATTTGGAGTTAATCTTGACATTTTTTTCCACTCTCTTTATTTTTAACTTGCCATTATAAGAAAAACCAGCAACAATCATGAATCCCTTAGAAAACTTTCTTTCGATCCTTTGAACCATGTACTTAAATTTTTTTCTCCCCTTTTATGTTAATAAATGGCTCTTTTTATGTTGTAATCATTTAAATACACCCATGATTCATCTATTGTGACAATTGTTTTCCATTTGTCTTTGGATAAGTGTTTCTCATATAGAATTCTGAAGCGTGTCCTGCGTTCAGGGATATGATTTGGAAGACAATGCACATGGCGTTTTTTTGCTTTCTTAAAGATTTAAATCAACGTTTATCATTTTGTTTACAGTGGACACCGAGCATTTTAATGATTTTGCAACTGTTCTTTGACTAGGGGGATTTTCTTTTAACATTAAACAACATACCTTTGCAATAGTCGAAGATGTCCGCTTTTTCCTTGGATACTTGTTTGGAATTTTTGTCCCACTTGAGGCTCCAATTTGACGTTTTTTTTTCTTTCTTGTTGACGATATTACCCATCAACGCTTTAGATATCACAAAACCATGACTCTCACATCGTTTTTGGATAACGGAGTATGCATATTTCTCTTCGGTAAGAGCATAAATGTAGCCTTCGAACCACTGCTTTGTTAAAAACGCCATTTTCAATAAAAACAAAACTTTCAAGCCGCAGACGATAATTTTGACTTTTAAAAACATAGTACAATTGCAATTATTTCTTTTGTAGCAAACGATTTTTTATTACCGCTTACCAAAATCGTCTAAAAAATGTGCGAACAGCCTCTGTAGCACTTTTGTTTAATAAGCCCCTAAACTATGATTTCATGACAAGAACAATTTCATTTCGTGTAATCATACAAAACATTTGAGCCAAGTAATAACACATCATTTCGATAAGCTGATTTAGAAAAACTTTGATTTCCTTCTTCTACACGAAAGATAACTAGACGGAACCAACAGCTGAATGCCAGTTCCGAACGGATACAAACACGGACGCATGTATATCCCGTCATCTTATCATCGATTACTTGTTGTTTGAGAGAAAAAAAAGTCCAATGATATTGCTCCCTGAGTGATGAATACTAATACAAAGGAAAATTTTAGGTTAGATATGTAAGTTATGTCATAGCTCGTGGTCAACTGAATACAGAAGAATGAAGTCGTATGGTACGAGAAACTTATTCGACAAGTATGTGTGTTTGTCCAAGGCAAGACTTACTTGAAGACTTTGTAGATCACCGCAGGTAGTCAAGCAAGAAAGGTACAATAACCAGTGAATAAGTAGCCTGAATACCCATTGTTGGCATTTGTTACTAGAAGAAGAACCTTAGCGTACAGGAGGTAGAAGAGTAAATTTATTTGGTGCAAGTTGTCCGGGAAAGATCATACAATGGCGTATTGTTACTTTTATGTTCAATACTTAGGCCGAGGTGGCCTTGCGGTACAGCCAGCTGGCTTTCGGTGCTGAGGGTGCTCGGATCGAATCTCGGCGAAGCGCCACTAAAATACCTCCATTTGTGTCGGCCCTTCATAGGGGGTAATACTGGTCGGCGTATATGGTGCTCCCATAATAAAATGGCCAGCAAAATTGCGGTGAATAACAGGCGAATGTCTAGCGACAAGTGCCTCCGCATTCGAAAAGAAGAAGAAAATGTTCAATACTTTTATTTGTAAGTCAAATGAATAAATTTTAACTTCCTTCTCAATTACCGCCATGCCTTCTCCTTACTGGACTTCCACACTTTACACTCAGTCAGATTAAGAAAATAGGCTCTCTTTTATAATGTTTGATATCAAATGATATTGCATTATAAAACCACCTAAACACTGAAAACCAGATCGCACGGCACGTGTGATTCAAATGGCAGTTACAAAGAGTCACGATATACAGCTCTGTCAAGCAGATAATATAGCAACCATAGAGGAATCAAGGATGTTGTTTCTCATCTCGTAAAGTTTCGAGAGAAATCGAAGAAATTCAGGAAAATCTGACTGTCAGATATTTTAAGGCTCTGCATCAATTGGCATCGCAGATCTTCAGTCCTAGTGTTAAGCTATAGGGAATTCTTTTTCACAATGTTTTTCTACCACGACTTAGTGAATGAATATTTTGAAATTCTGCGATTTTTATTCGTAGCTACGAAGGTAGATGCATTAATTAAGATCACACAGTTTTTAAAATTTAATTTTTTTAATATTAATGTTAAAAGGGTATAAAATTGTTGATATCTATCACTATAAAATTAAAAATGTTTTTTGAAAAAATTTAAAAATAAAAGATTTTTCAAAACACGTGCATTACATTTAAAGTTCTATTTTCATAGGCACATGCATTTTCTAATATGTTATTGTTGTTGTTCCTAATGCCCCCTGGTCGGAAGTTCCAGACCAAGTCCATATAGGCTTCGGGCTGAGTAATGCGGCTCCGGTTTAGAATAGCACCACAAGGGTCGGAGTCCGACTTGGCTAGGTGCCACCACAATTTTCACTGAGCACCCCAGGGGCGACATCTGGGAGGATCGTACTTACCCCAAACATTGACCTCATAGAAAAACTTTCCAGTCTATGGATTTAAAGTGCTCATATCCGGCCTAAACACAAAGGTATTTAACGGCGATTGTCGGGAATCGATCCAAGCATCCGCAGTACCGAAATCCAACACGGTACCGATAGGCTACCTCGAGCCCACTAATCTGCGATTAGAAAAACACTGGAACAAACATTTTTCACAGTTAAGTACTGTTGGAGTTGCACATGTTGCTCAACATGTATAAGTCAACAAGAATGATTATCAAAAAATTACCTTTTTAAGTAAGGGATTTTAAATAAATTTAAACATTTTAAGGCAGTTTTTTAAGGTGTTATGCACGGATAGGTAAAAATGACAGAATTACCCTTGCAAACTAAAAAAACTATTTATTACAAAATAAAATTACTAATGCAAAATTAATACGCTTACCTTGCGGACTTCATGCCCTTCAGCCAATTCCTTTTCATCGATCGGAGTGTTTTGCTGTCGCTTAAAAGAAATTTTTAATTTTTAGAAAACTAAATATTGAAATATAACAAACAAATTTAATTGGATAAATAATTAAAAAGAAAATTCTGAATTCTACTCATGAGTTACATTTTTTAGAGTACAGAAAGAGACTCGTCTCCACTTTTTTATACACACACACATATATGTGACTTATATATGTGTGTGTATATATATATATATATATATATATATATATATATATATATATATATATATATACACTGAAGTGCCACTGAATTAGGGATAGCAAAGCCTATGCAAATTGTGCAGCGCTGCGCATCATGTATGCGCAAGTGAGGGCGCTGTGGTAACTGCATATATAGCGCGTACTGTGGTTGTTCTGAATTAGTTGTTGGAATTGCCAGTATGGGTAAACTGCCTGATTTAGACGCCTTCGATCGCGGACAAATCGTAGGTGCGCGACGCATGGGCCATTCAATTTCCAAAATCGTTAGACAGCTAGGATTTTCAAGGTCGACACTGTCAAGAGTATACCAAGAATACATGGATGGTGGAAAAAAACTAGCAATCGGGCAAACTGCTAAGGACAATTAGCCTTGACAGTGCGTGGTGAGAGACGGCTCAGGCGTATTGTATGTAGCCAGCGAAGCCAAACGTTAGCTCAAATTACCACCCAGTTTAATGACGGTGCCAGTCGTAAACGGACTGTGCAACGCTCGTTTCACCGTATGGGTTTCGGGAGCCGTCGACCTACGAGAGTACCATTGCTCTATACTCGCCATCGGGCTGCACGTCTTGCCTGGGCAAGAGAGCACAGAGACTGGAGTGTAGAGGACTGGAAACGAGTAGCATGGAGTGATGAGTCTCGATTCCGACTACTTAACGCCGACGGGAGGCTGAGAATATGGCGTCAGGCCCATTAAGCCATGGATCCTGCATGCCTGGCTGGAACTGTACAAGGGCATGGTGGCTCAATCATGGTCTGGGGTGTTTTTTCGTGGCACAGTTTGGGATCTTTGGTGCGTGTACCAACCTCCCTCAATGCAATTCGGTACGTAGAGTTGCTGGGTGATCACCTCCATCCGTTTATGCTGTTCTGTTATCCGCACGGTAATGGAGCAATACAACTGTACCTCTCACAAGTCCTGGTTGACTACTGACTGGTTGGATGAGCATTCCTCTGACTTCTTTGTCATGAATTGGCCACCTAGAAGCCCAGACTTAAATCCTATTGAGCATCTTTGGGATGTTTTAAAACAAGCCGTGAAAGGTCATCACACAGTACCAAAGAACCTTACTGAATTATGGACAGCTTTAGCCAATATTTGGCAAGCCATTCCCGTGGAACGTTTCCAGAAACTTGCTGAATCTATGCCTCGTCGTGTGGCAGCCGTTATCAAGGCCAGAGGAGGCCGAACTCGTTACTAGGTAGGTATCCCTAATTCAGTGGCACTTCAGTGTAGATATATATATATATATATATAAGTGCTAACACAAGAACAAAATGATTGAATTTAGGATAAAGGCGTAGATCATATGCATAACATGATTGAAGGATGAAGGAAGAGCACAGTCGTGAAGCCAGAAATAACATGGAAAGCACTGACATTATCCAAGCAACTTTATTCATCCAAGCAATGCGAAGACATTAGCAGTATTGCTCCACATTGTAGAAAGCAGAAGAAGATTGCTGAACTTAGCCACGAGAGCGGAGAAGGAAGATGCGCGATGGTGTTTACATGCCGAAAAGTTACAATGAGAGCCGTGGCTTTAGATCCCCGACTTCCAAAAAAACCAGACGAGTCTTCCGTGCTGGGCGTATATGAAATTGACATTTTCCTTATTTCACCACCAGGATTTGAATTATTTAATTGGTTAACATTAGTCGCGTAGTTTATACAGTTGTATGTCTCATGGTGGGGAAATAATCCAGCTTGGGTCACGAGCGCGTTCTCCCTTGTGTTAATCAGAAGCTATTTGCTCCTATAACCTATATGCTCTATTTAAATAAATTACATTTTTTCTAGTTTTTATTGGAGATAAGATATTGATTTTATATGCCATTTTATCACTTAAAGATGAGAGTAAAATAATAAATAAAAACTGGAATTTATGAAGTGGATATAGTGTATAAAATTAAATAACTTACCGAATTAACAAAGAGTAACTCGTCAAAATTTTCCAAAGATCTAATACTTGGAGTTAAAATAATTTGAAGAATGATACAAAATTGAAATATCTTTCTATGCGCACTAATAAATATAAATACGGGCATGCATAATGGCAGATTCCTGACTACTGAATATTATTTTCCTACTTAATATCTTTTAGAAGTGCTATAGAGATATAAAAATAGTATTCAGTAGTCAGGAATCAGAATCTACTAGGAGGAATTTATACTCCTCATAGTAAGTATACTCAAGTTACAAGTTGTAGCGTACTGTTCTGATGATAATTAATAGTTTTAGAAATCATTAACGTTTATTTTAATATCGGGTATTGAGATAATTAAATTAGTAAAATAAGTAAGTAAGTAAGTAAATTTTAGTAACGATTGTGCTTTGTTTTAATCAATTTATTAAGCCTCTGCTAAATATATGTGAGGGTTAAACTTGTAGTGATCAAATATTAATTGATTTGATTAATGTCATCGCATTTGGAGAAGTGTGCGCAAGTTTCTCTAAATGTTTTGACATTGAGAAGAATTAAGTTTGAAATAGATCATCACAGGTTATACCTTATTGTAAAAAATATTGATAAATTAACAAGCCTTATAAACCTTGTGAGTGGCTGGTATGGTGCGCTGGTGGATTTTTGGGTTTTTTTATTTAATGAATGAATGCAAAATTATAGTGTGTCTTTTTCTTTTAAAGTTAAATCCTTCCTTTTGAGAACCCCTTTTTGTCAGTTGATTGTAAACCCGAGACATCCGGTGGCTACTGGTCACGGGCACCCTCCCCCTGGAATGTTGATGAGCCTAGCAGATACGCGAGCGCTCCCTTCGCGGTTTAATACAGTGATTCGAGATGCCCTGTAAGTTTTCAAGGAGGAAATAAGTAACCAAAAATTATTATGTGAAATAAGAAAATGAAAAATCAACGATGATTCGGAGAAAAGATTCCTTCGGCTAATTCCGAATTTCAACGTTTTCCTCGTCCGAGGTTGACGGAGCGGATTGGACCTTCTTACTTCCCGCGGAATACAAAGTGAAGAAACGGAGAGTCAACGCGGGGGCGGAGGGTGCGAAGACACAGAGGGGAGAGGCGAGCCAAGAGGCTGGGAGCTGACCCCAGTGCCATGATGGAGAGATGATGGTTGTACGGAAAGGTCCGACGACGTTCATGTCTTGGCATCATGCACGCTTTAGAAAATGACGTTAAGGCTCCCCTCATGACTTCGTAAATAATAGTTTTTTTTGTGCTGCAGCATTTTAATTGGGTAATATGATTTTAATTTCCTTTTTTTTGTTTACTGAATTCTTCTTTAGTTTTTCTTTTGATTTTTTTTATCACTTTTTCATTTAGAAGGGTTTTTTTTTTCTCACCAGCCACTATGATAATAACTGTTATGCTAATAGTAAATTGTACTGTAGACAAGCAAGAATTTTGTGGTTATTATAAGTTTATTGGGAGGAGATATTGAATCCCCAAGTGTTTAAACCATTTTTGTTAAGGTATTGTGTAATATTGTGAAGGAAGTCGGAATGAATAAATTTGTTATGTTAAGATATATCTTTGTCATGTCGGTCTATGCCTTTGAGTTAATTTTCTGATTTTCAGCTTTAGGATTTATTTTTATTTTCAGCAGAGTTGAAATTTTGAAGCTTTTTCTTTTAGGTGATGTAATTTAATTTCTAGGTATACTCCAATGATAGGGAGGTAATTTTATTGAACTTAATTTCATTTCTCTTTTTGGCTCATTAATCACCACAGTGATACAACAGTGCATCGAACCTAGGGTAAATTTTAATTATTATATGTTTATGGGTTATTGCTACACACAACGCAAGTCCTTAAAATGTACTAACCACTAAAGGCTTTTGGGCATATATTGAAGTAAATTTAATTGAAACGTATTATCAAATGTAAATTGATATTAAAGATTGTAAAGAGTTAACCTAACTTTAATTAATAAGTAATTATAATATAAAGTTTTAAATAACCCCTAAATACAAAATTCGTTGTAACAGTACTGGAAAGGTGAGGTTATTTTTCCCAAGACCTCACAGAGTGCTCACAGCTGCGTGTTATCGGGGCAGTTTTGCCGGTTCCCACCAATTTTGAACACGTGGAGGATTAAAAAACGATAACTTGTTCCCCCGACTAAAAATCCAGTCATTCTAAGAAGTCGGACCCCGTTGCTTTTGCAGCCGAGAGGAGAGACCTGGTGTTGTATTTCGAGAGACGCTGTTTAGAATGCGATCAGAGTGGACGTGGTTTTTTTAGGCTCTTGTGTTTTTTGGACCGGAATGGGTCCTGGAGCGCGCATTGTGAATCTGCACGTAAATTAAGTGATTATGTCGGAAGTGTTTAATGTTTAATTTTTTTTAAATAAATCTACTTGTTAAGTTTCTGTTTAAAAATTGGCTTCGCATTTTATTTAGGACTCTGTCTTTCTCTGTTATGGATCCTGTTCTGAACCAAGAACCAACCCCCCAAGCGCTGTTGCAGTAGCGCCCCCTTTTAAAAAGAAGGGTGTTTGTTTATCACTGTTCATCGAGAGACCCCTTCGGGAGAGACGTGTTTTGCGGTGCTTGTGACCGCGTAACCGATGGGTCTGAGTCCGTTATTGAGATATGTTATAAACTGAGCTTTAAACAGTCCATGAGTGTATACTTCGTGTGGTGTCCTGAGCTATCGACGACACCTGGTCCGTCAGAACCTTAGAAGGCAACCTTGGATATTTTTGTGTGTTAACCTCCGGTTTATTGAGGATTTCGATTTGTGATGCTCCGGAAACAGAAGTAGGAATCTTTTATAGTACATTAGTGAATATCTGTGATTTAATGAGTCCTGAATTTAAAATTGTGATTTAATGAGTCTTGAATTTAAATCTGTGATTTAATGAGTTCCGAATTTTTAAAACTGTGATTTAATGAGTTCTGAATTTTAAAACTGTGATTTAATGAGTGCCGAATTTATATCTGTGATTTAATGAGTTCTGAATTTTATAACTGTGAGTTAATGAGTACTTAATTAGTGTTGCTGTGAGATTTAACGCATATTTACTGAGTTACTGATACAATGTTTAAGAACGCGATAAAAGATGATCTTCGGCTTGTTGCCGTAAATCTAAATGAAGCAGTAACGGACAAAATGTCTGTGATCGAGTTAACAAATATTATAAAGCGTTCTGAGAAATTTAAAAATGATCCTGATTATGTTGAGGAATTAATTACAGAGATTGTGGATACTAGAAAATCGGAAGAGCAGAGAGAATTAGATTTAAAAAATAAAGAGATAGAGTTTGAAAAACTTAAGGTGGAAAAAACACGAGCCGAGCTAGACTTGGCTAAAATCAGAGCAGAATCGAGAGAGATTTCCCCAGAAAAAGAAAATACGGTTGAGAAAAGTGAGTCTTTAGAGTCTCTTGTGAAAGGGGTTCGAACTTTAACTTTAAGAGTTCCTTGCAAACCCGAAGGATGGGTACTATATTTTGCATCGTTAGAGAGGGCTTTTCACACGAAAAACGTGCCAGAAAAGTTCAAAGCTGAGATTCTCATAAATTTGCTAGGTGAGAAGGCCTCAAATGTGCTGACATACATCAAAGATGATGAGCTTTGCGACAATTCAAAAGTCAAAACAATCGTCTTACGGGAATTCGAACCGTCGCCGCAAGATATTTTAGAACAATTCAGAAAAACAGTACGTCAGACAAAGGAGACGCATTTACAATTTACATCTCGACTAACAACTAGTCTTGAATTACTACCTAAAATTGAGAAAAGTGACAGATTTCGAAACATTAAAAAAACTCTTGGTTTCCGATAAACTATTTCAAATATTAGACAAAGAGACTGCTTCTTTTATAAGCGTAAGGCAGGCTGATACCTGGTTTCAGCCGATTCAGATGTCTCAGGAGATCGACGTATATTTTGCTTCACGAGGAAAAACCATGACCATAAATTCCAGTTATCAGAAAAATTCATATTCGAGAAATGTGTCTAAATCATTTTTATCTGAAGTGAAACATTCACAATGCATATTGTATTGCGAGGAAAAAATTAATCATATTGTATCTAAATTCCCAAAGTACAAAGCATTATCTATCAATGAAATAATTGAGGTGGTGAAGAGAAATCGTCTATGTTTCAACTGTCTAGGATCTCACAAGAAATCAGTTTGTGAGTCAAAAAGTTCATGTTACTTTTGTGGAAAAAAGCATCACTCTTCGCTATGCTACGAAAAAGAGAAAATTGTCCTTGAACAACCCCCCCCCCGTTCGAGTAAGAGAGCATCTTCGGTTACGAGTCAACCCCTCCTTTCTCCCAATGCAGGGGTCTTTGAACCCAGACATCCCTTATCAGTGACAACAGATAGGGTCGGGTCGTCCTTCCAGAGTACTGGTCAAAACAATAATTCAGTTCTTTCTGTGCGAGGGATAAATAAATTTAAAACCGTTTTGCTCAGTACTGTGAATTGTTTGTTGAGGGACAATCGAGGAAAATTATATAATGCACGAGCAGTTTTAGATCCAGGGGCCATGAATTCTTTCATGACCATAGACTGTGCGAATAGTCTCGGTTTAAAAAGAGATAGAACCAATATGACAGTTTGCGGGATAGGAGATACCTCCACCACAATTAAATATGTGGTTAGTACAACAATTTCCAATTTTGAGGAAAATTTTGAAAGAGAATTAGAATTTTTAGTTGTATCCAGAATTACAGATTTCTTGCCGTCAAAAATGCTTAAGGTAAATGTGCCAGAATTAAGCTATGTAAAACTAGCGGATGAAAACTTTAATGTGCCGGGTCGCGTAGATCTGCTTTTGAGCGCTGAAATCTTTTATGAGCTGTTACAGCCAGGTCAGATTTATCCTGCTAATAGTAATTTGATTCTACAAAATTCAGTTTTTGGATATGTAGTTAGTGGGAGCATACCCATAACAACTGAGGGAAATGTACATTGTGGGTTCATTGGGGATAATACTGGGTTAAACGAAGCTTTAGAGAAATTTTGGGCACTAGAAAATGTGGAGATGGAAGTACCCAAAAATAAAGAAGCATTAATTTGTGAAGAGCATTTTGAGAAAAACGTTAAGAGAGATAGTACGAGGAGGGAAGTACCCCAAAATAACGAAGCAATAATTTGTGAAGAGCATTTTGAGAAAAACGCTAAGAGAGATAGTACGAAAAGGGAAGTACCCAAAAGTAAAGAAGCAATAATTTGTGAAGAGCATTTTGAGAAAAACGTTAAGAGAGATAGTACGAGGAGGGAAGTACCCAAAAATAAAGAAGCAATAATTTGTGAAGAGCATTATGAGAAAAACGTTAAGAGAGATGAATATGAGAATTATCCTTTAGCGTCACCAGTTTTAGAGAGAGACTTCTACATGGACGATGTCCTGAGTGGTGCCGACACTCTGAGCGAAGCAAAGGAACTTCAATCTGAGTTAATAGAGGTTCTCAAGAGCGGAGGCATGAGGCTACACAAGTGGTGTAGTAATAACCCTGAATTAAAAACAGGGCTTGACAGTGATTACAATTTTCAAGAAGAAATAAAGGTGCTAGGTGTTTCGTGGAAACCTAGCATTGACCACTTTACTTTCCAAATTCAGCAGGAAAACGTGGTTCCGCCTACGAAGAGATTAGTGCTTTCCACAATTGCGCGAGCTTTTGACGCCCTTGGACTCTTAGGTCCGGTAGTGGCGAGAGCAAAGATCTTTTTACAAAAACTGTGGTGCTTGAATTTAGACTGGAGCGATCCGCTTCCTGACACGGAAGCGCAACAGTGGAAAGATTTCATTGAATCCTTGCCAGCAATAAATAACGTGAGTGTTGAGAGATGTATACTGATAGAAAAATCAGTGCATATTGAGCTTCACGGATTTGCAGATGCGTCCGAGTCTGCATATGGATGCGTCATTTACTACAAATCAACGTCAGAAAATGGTGCTTTCGAAGTGAACTTGGTTTGTAGCAAGTCACATGTGTCGCCTCTTAAGCGGGCTACAATACCAAGGTTAGAGTTATGTGCAGCTGTTCTATTAGCAAAGTTGATAACCAAAGTGAACAGTGCCTTACAATTTAAGGCAAGTGATATCTATCTGTGGAGTGATTCCATGATTGTACTTTCATGGATACGAAAAGAGACCTACCTACTAAGAACGTTCGTGGCAAACCGTGTAGCCAAAATACAAGACCTGACAGCAGTGCAACAGTGGCGTCAAGTGTTTTCCGAGAACAATCCAGCGGACCTTATCTCGAGAGGAATGAATCCTGAGAAACTGGCTACGAGTGAACTGTGGTTCGAGGACCCTACTTTCCTGACTGACCGAGAGTATCCCGAACGTGAAATTCCTACATCAGTCATACGAGACGAGTTCACGTCTGAACTCAAACATTCAAAACAAAGTGACTTACATGTGCTTACTGTAACTTCTAATTCATTTCAACAAGAGTTATTTAGTATTAGTAACAGTTACACTAAATCAAATGCTGTTGTGTATTATGTAACTAGAGAGTACACTACAAAGTTTTTTGTTGACCCTACAAACCCTATAGTTCTAAAGACTAGATCACTAGCACAAAATGTTCGCAATGAATGTGTAAAATTTGAGAAAAATTTCAATAAGAGAAAAAAGGAAAACTCTATAACTGAGAAAAAAATGATTAGTGTTTTAGATTACTCAAGGGTCGAACTATTATTCATTTTGTTGTTAACAATTCTTTTGAAAAATGAGTGTTTTTATAATATTTTCCATATAGGTATATTCTTGTGTAATACTTTGTGCTGCTATTGTTCAATTAACCTTTCTCTCGCATACTTAATTAATATTGGTTAGACTTTAACTGTCTTTTTGTCATTAAGGGTAAATTTCACTATTTTATCAATTCTTCAAAAATTAGTGTTTAGTAGAATAATTGAGCTCCATTTTGGTGATTACAAACGGGTCAGAGTTGTCAAGGTGAAAACTCAGTCTGGAATCTTTAAAAGGCCCATTACTAAAATCTGTATTCTACCTGTTAATATGTAATCTTTATATTAGTATTTTTTGTTATGTGTAGTTTAATATTTTCATATACTTGTGCTTATTTTATATATATTTTTTATTATTTATGTAATGATTATATAATTAAATGGTTGAATGTTACCATTGCAACGTGGGGCGGAATGTTCTGAACCAAGAACCAACCCTCCAAGCGCTGTTGCAGCAGCGCCCCCTTTTAAAAAGAGGGGTGTTTGTTTATCAGTGTTCATCGAGAGACCCCTTCGGGAGAGACGTGTTTTACGGTGCTTGTGACCGCGTAACCGATGGGTCTGAGTCCGTTATTGAGATATTTAATGAACTGAGCTTTAAACAGTCCATGAGTGTATACTTTATGTGGTGTCCTGAGCTATCGACGACAGATCCCATAGTAGTAATTTTTAGCAACGCCTCAGAGAATCGCCTTAACCATTTCCCGTGACGCCACAAAGTAAATGGATAAATTTATAAGTGAATTTAAAAACGTTTCTTACCTTTTCAGCCATTTCCGACAGAGATATTGATACTTCATCTATCATCTGAATAGGAAATAATTACAAGATAAAAAGGACTTTTATATACCAAGTTTTTAAATTTTCTGTTGAATCATATAAACTTGACAATTATATGTATTAATAAATACTTAAAAAAATTTTTTTTGATGAATTATCCCATCAACTTGAAAGAAAATGATCAAATGCGTAATAAAGAGAGCAATTATAAGAAATTTTCAAACAACAAAATTAACTGAAAATGAATTCAATCCTGCTTAAAGATGGCTAAAAGTATTAAAATAATGCATTGTCATCGTGTTCTGAGCTATTCTAAAAGTTTCAAATGTCTAGCTAGTCGGGAAGTTAGTTAAAAATCGATTACAATATTTGTACTGGACAAACAAGAAAGCGAGTTAATAAAAACACGGTAAAAATCAAGTTTTTCTGTGACAGGTACGCTATACAGTGGTTACAAAGGCAGCGAAATAATTATAGATAATTATTAGGGATTTTATGAAATGCATTACATGCTGCATAAGTGTATAGATAATTATAATTGCAATTATAAAGATTAATTTTTTATCAGAACTTACTAAAAGCCAGTCAGATCAAAGTATTCTAATAATAAAGGCTGCACAGAATGTAATATTCATCCTCCATATTTATCTAAATATAAAGTCTCAGTGCATGTTATATAATAAGTAAGTTTATACAATTGCTGGAGTAATCTAGTTGGCAAATCATTAGGGGTTTATAACAACTCTTTAATAATATATATATATAATGATCCCTGAAGTATACACACACACACACACACACACACACACACACACACACACATATATATATATATATATATATATATACACTGTCATAAAAAAATATATGGACCCAGAAGGAAACGAGCTACTCTCACGAAACTTAACATGTATGTAGTGTAGGAGGAGATAAGCAAATGATTAAAAATTCAGATGAACAGACCGTTTTATTAAGAAGATATGGCATGAAATGGGTTACAAATCAGTAAGTAGTAAATCCACCTCTGGCAGCTATACAAGCCAAAACACGGCGTGGCATCGAATCAATGAGGTCACCTATGACATCCTGTGGAAGATCATGCCATAATCTTTGCAACTGGGCAGTTAATTCACCAGTATTCCGGGACGGCTGCAGTTGACTTCCAAGCACGTCCCAGACGTGCTCCATTGGCGAGAGGCCTGGTGACCTGACAGGCTATGGGAGTACGTCATATCCTTGAACACATTATTAGGAGAGTCGCGCAGTATGTGGATGAGCGTTGTCTTGCTGATAAATGGCACCTGGGCGACTTGATAGCATAGGCAGTACAACTGACGTTAAAATCTCGTTCATTTAACTACGTGCCGTCAAAGTGCGTTGAAGGACGACTAGAGGTGATCATGTGTCCCAACAAATCGCTCCCCACACTGTCACACCTTGTTTAATCGCCGTATGCCTCTCGACAACAAATGCCGGACCGGACCGGTGGCCTGGCCACCTCCACACGCGTATGCGCTGGTCATCAGCATTGAGACTCAATCGGGATTCATCACTGAAGATCATACGCCTCCAGTGGGTCGCACTTCAGCTTGCCCAAGGTCGGCAAAAATCCAATCGACACTGCCTATGATGTGGGGTCAGTGGTAGGCGTCTTAATGGACGTCGGCTCCTTATACCTGCGTCGGCCAATCGTCTCCGAATGGTTTCCCTTGATACCACCGGATGTCTGGAAGGCAGTAAATGGCGTCAAACCTATTCTAGAGATGTTGTTGGTGCAGACGTGGCCGCTCTTATGATGCGCGATACTCGAGCGCATTTGTGTTCCTGGGACGCCCAGACCCTCCGCAACGGTAGACTATCCCTTCCTTGATCCATTGTTGCCAACACCGAGCAACTACCATATCGCTCCGACCGAGGTGGCGGCAGATACGCCTGTTCGACCAACATGCTTCTCTGAGGCCTACTATACGCCCCCTCTCAAAGTCCGACAATTGTTCGTCCTGTCGCCGGTTACGTCTCAGAGGCATCATTAGTCACAATACCGTCCATCCAAGTCGACAGATTTGTTTGAATAACCCTATGCAATCAGGCTTTTAAACTCTGCCAGCTGCGCATCTCATATGCGCATAGCGCATATGAGACCCTTGTCTTACAAGGCGTCACAAGGCGACCCTTGTCTCACAAGGTCTTACCCTTGTCTCACAAGGCGTCGAAATTTTAATCATTTACATATCTCTTACCAGACTACATTCCTGCTAAGTTTCGTGATAGTAGCTCGATTTCTTCTGGGTGCATATATTTTTTTGTGACAGAGTATATATACACTGCTGGCCACTGTAAATGCAACACCCTGAAGGAAACATACAAATAACATGAAATTTACAACATGCATTAGCGGAGGTGAGATATGCAAATGATTAGAATTTCAACGCAGACGCACATCAAGCGCGCCTGTGGCGCCACTTCAAAGCGCTATTTAAGGCTTAGAGATTTCGACGATTTCAAGTTCGGCAATTGTATTTTTCTTGTGGTTTTTTCAAAAAAACGATCAATTATGCATCGTCGAAAACAGCGATCATCTTTTGATCAAGTATCCGAGTTCGACAGAGGAAGGATAGTGGCCTACCGAGATTGTGGATTATCTTTCAGGGAAATCGGTAGTCGTGTTGGACGAAAACAAATATCTGTAATGCGGATATGTGATCGTTGGATGCAGGAGGGTACGACGGACCGGCGTGTTCGATCGCATCCACCTCTGCGCACCACTTCACGTGATGACAGGCAAATTGTGCGCATGGCAGTGACGGATCGCTCAGTCACATCACGAACCATAGCACAGCACATGCAGTCTGTAACGCATCATCCAGTGTCTGCGCGTACCATTCGACGCCGTTTACAGCAGAGTGGTCTGTCCGCAAGACGTCCATTGCTTTGTCTACCTTTGACGCAGAACCACAGACGTCTCCGCCGCCAATGGTGCGATGACAGAAGGATGTGGACGGCAGAATGGAATGAAATTGTCTTTAATGACGAGTCACGCTTCTGTCTGCAACACCACGATGGTCGCATTCGAGTCTGGAGACACGGTGAAGAGACGATGCTGAACAGCTGCGTTATGCACCGCCACAATGGTCCTGCACCGGGTATTATAGTATGGGGCGGTATTGGATATCACTCTCGCACACCTCTAGTACGCATTGCCGGTACTTTAAACAGCCAGCGCTACATCTCCGAGGTGTTGGAGCCAATTGTCCTTCCTTACCTTCAGGGCTTGCCCACAGCCATATTTCAACAGGATAATGCGCGACCACACGTGGCACGCATTGTCCAACGGTTCTTCGTCAATCGCCAGATTGAATTGCTTCCCTGGCCAACTCGCTCTCCGGATCTTTCGCCGATAGAAAACATGTGGTCCATGGTTGCAGTACGATTGACCCAGATTCCATCCCCAGCTGCCACAGCAGATCAACTTTGGCAACGTGTGGAAGCTGCTTGGTCTGCTGTACCCCAAGAACTCATTCAAAGTCTCTTTGAATCAATGCCGAGGCGTGTGGCAGAGGTGATCTCCAACAATGGCGGCTACTCTGGCTACTGATTTTGGCAGGAATCACACTTCACAGAAGTCTATAAATTTAATCATTTGATAATTGGTCAACATGTTATCTACAAAATAAATTTTGTTGTGATATATCTTGTCTTTCTTGGTGTTGCAATTTGGGTGGCCAGCAGTGTAATTTCGAATAAAAATAATTGTATTTAACACAAAAATATACAAAGGTACATATGTTCTCCATTTTATGTCGTCGATACCCGCAATAACAAAATCTGCAAAAAAGTACCATCGCAAGTTACTAGGATATTTATTCTTTTCTTAAAATCATACTTTGTTGGCAACTTATTCTTGTACGATCATATCTTTCAGTTGTTATAATTATACAAGGTTAAAACAATCAAAACCCCATAACACCTAAAATTCTAAAATTATTGTAAATTTCCTTGGGCGTACGAGCTAATTTCACTTTCAATTCTAAGTCCTAAAAGCCCTCGGGTGAGAAATATTAAATGGCTTCCTTTTTCAAACCTGCGTAGCGTCAGTCGTAATTTCATATAGGTTTTGCGCAGATTAAATAAAACTTTATGTGACTTGTCGACAGCAGCAAATCCCTAATCGCTATCATGATCACATGACAGAGTCTATATAAGCCGTACTACCAAGATACATGTGCGCTTTTTCGATTTTGTAACTGTCTCCGGGAGACGTACTCTCCTCATAATAAAGTTTTGTGATGCCGTAATTTGCATAGTCGTTTATTCTTCGAGCCACGAGTGGTCATCTTCCATTGTGACATGCTGGACACCAGTCTTCTCCTTGGCTGGTCCAATATGTTTCATATATATATATATATATATATTACATTACGGCACCGGCCCTTTAGCCAAGTCGATCTCCGACCCTCGCGGTGCTATTAAAAACCGGAGCTTTACCACTCTGCCAGATAGCCTTAATTGGACTTGAAGTTTAAGGGGCATCAGAAACAACAACAACAACAACCAACACACACACACACACACACACACATATACATATGTGTATATATATATGTGTGTGTGTGTGTGTGTTTGTGTGTACGTGTGTGTGTTCGCAGGAGCATTGAAGGGTAAGAGAGGAATATTGACTTTTCTAATATTACTCTTAGGTAAAGAAAGTTTAATCTAACGTTTATGACAGTTGGAGCACATGTACATGTTTACAACCTCTCTTTAAAGCAAGTATCCCTGGCAAAATTCTTCAAAAGAAAAGGGGAGACAACACGAAAGGAGCAGTGCACAACAATTAATAGTCAGTTATAAAAAGTAGCTTCAGAAGCGTTCAATATATAATACAATGTTCCCAGGCACTTAATGTGTAATAATCATTTCTTCTATATATGCCAACCGCATTTCCGAAAAAAAAATTAAGAATTAGTTTAGATTTGAGAACACTGTTGAGATGCCCGTCTCTTAAGAATGTACATGAAAAAATGGTATTTTATCTAGTTAAATGTTTGAATGTAAAAAGAGGTGTTTTTGATGAGGGTTGTGTTGTTTCGGCAAACAAAGATGGGACAATTTTCTACACGCTGAACAAGAAAAACCAATATTTCAGGGGAAAGACCAAAAGACCAAATAAAGCTGAATTAATGTGGTTAAATTAAAAAGGAAGAAAGAGATACAAGTCAAGGATGATTTATATAATTTAACATATTAATAAAATTTAGAGGCAGGTTATGATGTCACAAGAGTGCTAGTTAGACAATAATTCTGTTTCTTTCGTATGATTAATTATCCAAGGCAATTATTAGAAAAAATATTTCAAAATATGGCTTTTCAACACTTACATTAATGAAGGCAGGATGAACACTAACATCTCCAGTCTGAAAAAAAATTAGATTAATCAGCTCGAAGTTAGACTTCAAAGATTGGCTGAATTTGGAAGTGTATAAATAATATTATTGAAATTAATATTTATTTTTACTGTATGTACGACTAGTGTATTATCCAACAATTCGTACTGAAAGCGCAAAACCATAGTATCGAATGAAATTTTTAGAAAAACATACATTTTTAGAAATGTCGTTGCAATGACGAATTTATTACTGAATAAAATTGTTTATCTAATGAGATTAAAATAGTTTTGTTTAAAACATAGACGTTTAAGTAATGTTGTATTTAAGTCCCTCTACTGAAAAGTTTAAACTATACAAATGGTTCCTGACAATTGACGTGATATAGGCACAGAGGGACATCTCTAAATACAAAAATTCTGTATAAAAATGACAATCTTGAACTACATGTACACTTTTGGGGAAATTAAACTTCAATTTACTTTTTTGACATTGCCTGGTTGTGACTTAATAAGTCTTCAAAATTTCTTTTTAAAGCAATTATGATTTAGGTATTCTTATCACGAAAAATATTTGACTATTTTCAAATGCATGGATTAACACCAAATTTGTTTTTTGTAACCATAAAAGATTACGACAATAGGAATATTCAAGAGACATTGACAAAATCTCAAAAATTTGAATTGTGGCCGAGGTCAAATATTATAATTTTCATCTACAATCATTAACAAACAAAAAGCAGCGTCTACAAAATATCCCAATTTTACAGTATAATTTACTTCATCGTTTTCATAAATATTTTTGGTCATGAACTCTAGTTTGCGACTTTTATTTGTTGGAAGTTTTTGACATTGAATTAAAAAATTTAGCTAATTCATAAAATTTCCATTAAAAGCTTCTCAGCTATCAACTATCAACTATCCAACTATTCTAACATTCTTCTTACTTATTTCAGAGCTCAAGTTCTTGATTATGACACATTTTCTTTGTTTTTTAATATTTGATATAATCTTTATGATATCTTACCTCCAGAAGCCTTCTCTTTAGTGTAGGATTTGACTCAATTTTCTGAAAAGAAAACATGTTTTTATATTTTAAGAAATGCAGAATACTGGTAACAAATTCCTCAAATTAGGATAGATGTAACCCCTACCACACCAACCACCTTCTTATATTTGTTAAACACTTATTTCACCCCGTACTTCATCTCAGGAGCTCTAAGCAGAATATGGAGAGGTCATCGTGACAAGAAATCTCACTTTTGTAAAAATCATACACTCTTCGTCAACCTCCTTCCGTCGGTTTCATATGTAACTCTAATTATCTATAAGACGAGCTTGTTTTGTTGTGGGCTTTTTCTTTAAAAGCAATCTATTCCCAGTGTAGCGTACTACCAGTATGGGGATATTTTTTCCCAAGACCTCACGGGTTGCACGAAACACAGCTGTGTGTTTATCGGGCGGTTTCCCTAACAAGTGGTGCGGGTAACTGTTTGGAAAACAGAAGATAGTTTCACCCTCGTCATAAAGCTGTCTTCTCTTAGAGATAGCTTCATGCGAGTGACATTCGGCGGGCGATAAAGTTTCGGCACTAAGAAGAGCTGTCAGCCGATAATCTGCCGCCCTCCCAACGGCTGAAAATTCAGACATTCAAGAGAGAGACGCTTGATAGAATCCGCGCTGGGTGGACGTGTGTTTTTTAGGCTCCGTACGTTGTAAATCTACACGGGATTTTAATTGAATATGTTTCACTGGTAAAATGTTAATTCTCTTTGTAAATAAATTGTTGAGTTTTTGTTTTAAAAAATTGGCCTTCGCTTTTTAATTAGGACTCTGTCTTTGCCTTCTTATGGATCCCATAGTAGTAATTTTTAACAACGCCTCAGAGAGTTTAGCCTTGTCGTGACGCCACATCAGCTTTGGATTTGAAATCGGGAACCAAACAAGCCCGTTGACCATTACACCACCATATGCAGTAACATCTCTGTTTCGAAGATAAACACCACCTTCATACACTTTTATATAGCCATTTATCCACCTTCATCTATCATTTTGAATGATTTTAAACACACACAGAATCACTTACTTAAAAAAATTCTTATGCGAAAATGTCTTGAAGCAGAGCTGCGGACCTCTAAGGTAACTTTCTGAATATTAGTTTCGACTGTAGACAACTTTATATATATATATATATATATATATATATATATATATATATATGACTCTGTCTCCAGTCTTCCCCTTCCAGTTGGTTATCTTCAGCCACTTTAGGTCATTCAACACATCATCTAACCATCTTTTTTCTTTGTCTTCCCTTGGTCTGTTGCACATTGGCTTCCAGTATAAGAATTTTGCCACTCGCTTATCAGTTTGCCTCTCGATGTGGCCGAGCCAAGATATTCGTTGTGCTTTAATAAATTTTACTATGTTTTTGCCTTTTATGAATGCTTCTATTTCCTTATTAGTTCGTAATCTCCATAGATTACTATTTACCTGAATTGGTCCATATATCTTCCTCAAAATTTTACGTTCAAATATTCTTAAGTTATTAATATCTTTTAATGTCAGGGTCCAAGTCTCACAACCATATGTTACCACAGGCCGGATAATTGTTTTGTATGTCTTTAATTTGATTACTTTAGGGATTAATTTGTGTCTTAAAAGATGTCGATATGAAAAATAGCATTTGTTCCCTTTTAGGATTCTGCAATTAATCTCTTCTGAAGTAGCATTTGAAACATTAATGATAGACCCTAGATAATATATATATATATATATATATATATATATATATATATATATATATATATACATATATAGATACATATACAGGGTGTCCCAAAACGATCGCATAAACTCTGCACAGCTAGATTCCTCGTTGGGAGTACATAAAAACTGCCCAAAGAAGCGTTCCTGTACGATCCATAGTTTACGAGAAAAATACGAAAAACAAAAGTATGTCGTCACTGCCAGTGCAAGAAAAAACACTTTATTGAACATATCAACAGCATGCACAATTTAAAGCAGATGTTCAAAGTGTCCGCCGTGCATGTCGAGGCAGGATTGAGCACGCCGTGGAATGGCTTTCATCACACGTTGCAGCATCGTGGGGTCCACCGAAGTACAAGCAGCATGCAGACGAGCAACTAAGTCCATTTGTGTTGTCACTACGTCTCGATACACCAGTTCCTTGAGATGGCTCCATAGGAAAAAGTCCAACGGTGTAAGATCTGGCGAAAGTGGCGGCCATAGAACCGGACCCCCACGTCCGATCCAGCGGCCGGGGTATTCCATATCCAGCCAACCACGTACAGGAGCACAGAAATGCGCCGGAGCCCCATCATGCTGGAACTAAAGTCCCTGTATTGCCGCTAATGGTATGTCATCGAGGAACTCGGCTAAGACCTCATTGAGAAACACCAAGTACGACTGTCCAAAGAGAGCCGTTCAGGCAACAGATATGGTCCAAGCAGGCGATCCCCGAGTATGCCTGCCCACACGTTAAGAGACCAACGTTCCTGATGTTTCTGCGACCGGATTGCATTGGGATTGACCTGGGACCACATATGGCTGTTGTGATGGTTGAATACCCCATCACGAGTGAAACATGATTCATCAGTCCACAGGATATGTGCAATGAAACCATTATCTGTGTTCTGTTGCTGCAACAACCATTCACAGAAGGCCACGCGTTTCTGAAAGTCATCTGGTTTCAGACCTTGCACGGTTGTGTACCGAAATGGATGTAGCCTCTCAGACCGTAAAAGCCTGTGCACAGTACTTTTACTCGAAGTCATCTCACGGGCTAATGCGCGTGTGCTTACCTCGGGCGTCTCTTCTACCCGCTGCAGTATTGTATCCGCCTGTGCTACCGTCAGGCCGCCCCGCGGTGTTCCAGTATCGTGAAGATTGGCTGTTGGCAAGACGCTTCCCGTATTTCGCAGTCTGTCGTCCAGCCTACGGATGACGTTGACATCGGGAGGACGGCGGGACGGATATCGACGGGCATACTCCCTAGCAGTTCGTAAGGCATTTCCATTACATCGGCCGTACATCAAGTACATGTCGCAGTAGTCGCGAACGGAGTACATGGCCACCATACGAAGACTACCGGTAGCTGCAAAATGCAGCCTTTTAAATACCAGTTCAACGGCGGCTTAACGTCATTCCATGGCGCGCGCGTATGCATGACGCGATATGCGCGGCGAACGTTTTAAACATTATCGTCTGGAAAGATATGCAAATATTGTTGTTGATATGTCCAACAAAGTGTTTTTTTTCTTGCACCGGCAGTGACGTCATACTTTGTTTTTCGTATTTTTCTCGTAAACTATGGATCGTACAGGAATGCTTCTTTGGGCAGTTTTTATGTACTCCCAACGAGGAATCTAGCTGTGCAGAGTTTATGCGGTCGTTTTGGGACACCCTGTATATTGAAATGTAATTGTAACTTAGCACTTTGCTACGAAGTATTAGTTTTTTTAGCTTATTTCAGTGAGGAAAGGTTAAAGTATAAATAATTATCTATTAAAGCTTGAAGAAACCAAAAATATTCACCTGCAAGGGGCGAAGGTTCTTATCCAAGTGCTTCTGCAAAACAAAGCATAACATTGTTTTGGCTAAAGTGCAATTATCCAGTAAACTAATGTATTTGAACTAAACGATATTTTAATCGTTAAATTTCTAACCTTAAACTAAACAAATCAATATTTAAAAATTTTCTGAATAAAATAATATATTCTGACCGCTTATGAATTTTATTTCTTTATTTTAAGAATCCCTTCATTGAAAGTGAAAAGTTAAATGACACGATGCAAAATAGATATTTTCATGTTAAAAACTGACATGATTTTCAATTCTAGAAAAATTCTAAACCAGTAGCTTTAACTCGGCCACTAGAAGTCGTAAAACTTTTATCTGTAATTTCATAAAATGGCTACGGTATGAAAGGACCAAACACAGTTCAGCGGTAGTTGGAGAGCGAAAAATGAGAATCTTAGAAAGGTTATAAAAGACTGTCACTTTAACGAAACTGATTTAAACATCTATTTGAACCAACCTTTATATTTTACCCGGGGTCGCGTTGCACTGTTCCGTTTGGAGAGACGAGATTTGTATGTGCAGATGTTTACGATGGAGAATGAAAATGGTTCACCCTTATAACCATAAAAGTTGTCGGGATGCGAATCTCTTTTTGCCGTTTATGTATCCTGTATGTTCTCTTGATTGATATCTTGGTCACAAGTCCATTATCATGCTGTTATCAGCAAAGTTGTTCCTCAACCCTATTTTCAATAAGGTACAATATTCTGATGTTTTATCTTACAAATTTTATCATTAACAAAGCTAATGAAACAAAAATAGTTTTGACTACAAAACTCTGTTAGCTGATTAAGGTAATAAAAACAAAAATATTTATATTGATATTATCCCTTACTCCACCGAAGAAAATTTTTCCATTTTTTGATGCTATGATAATTTTTTATAGTTGTATCCTTTCGCTACGTGAAAATCCTGTCACTTCGAAAATTCTTATCAGCCTTCGACTACTTTTGATAATGTAACCCATAGTTTACAAATGGTTTTAAACTATCAGTTGCAAATTTACTCGTTAACTGGCATTCATAGAGTTGCGTTTTTGTAGAATGTATAAATTCATCGGAGCTTACGATTCCCAATCCTAATTTTTTTTTACACTTTTAGTTGCCCTAGTGGTCCTTCAGTTCAAATGTTATATCTATCTATCTATATATATATATATATATATATATATATATATATATCTATATATATATATATATATATATATATATATATATATATATATATATATATATATGTATATATATATATATATATATACACAGTGTGACAATTATTGACCTATATAAAACGCTCTCGACACTTCAGCGAGTTTTACAGAAATTTGCTCTTTGTCTGTGCCACATTTATAGCCACTGATGGCAAGCATGTCGAACATGTCATAGACTAAATCCGATTATCTGTAGTTACTTTTCAAACTTGAATAAAATTTTTCAACTCTGCAGTTTTTTAAAATTTGATTTTTTATTTCATATAGCTCAATAATTGTCACCCTGTATATATATATATATATATACTCGACTTGTTGAGTTCCCTGAAGTATACATTAAGATCTGAAATATTTTATTACAATCTTAACAGGAAACTTACTTGCATTATGTGCCGTTTTGTCTCACGAAGGGCATCAATAGTCTGAAAAATTACAAAAATCAGTAAACTGCCTTCAAAGATAGACAGTAAATATATGTTAGTAGACAAAGTGTCTGTAAATAAGAAGAAATAGCCATTATCGAAAAATGTTTTCAGTAAAATGCAATATATACATCCTTTTCAACATTTGCTCCCTATAGCGCCGTTTATATGTGCCATAAACCCGGGTCAAAGCAGGGTTGTATCTTACCTTTTCACTCCTCTTCCCTACGATAGGTAAAAATGCAGGGTGGAATTTCGACCCTGCTTCGAACTAGGATAAAACCCGCTAATTGCTCATGATGCATTTCGAAGCAGGAAGCTAGTAGTAAACAAACATGGCGGATTTGAACATGTGCGAATCCATGAAAATGCAGCCAAATGATCGATGGAGGGATCTGAAACCCCTTAAGGATCGCATAATTTTCAAGAAAAACAGTAGAAAAGTGCCTATTTTTTCGGGAGGATTTCATTTATTTCTTGATCTGCCACATCTAGTTTTTAAAAAAAACCCATCCCCAATTACATTATAAATAGACTGGTACTGCCATCTGGTATGTAAAATAAGAAATAAAATATCAATTGCATTTTCATTTAAAGTGTTGTGGTAAAATTAATAAATTTAATAAGTATAATCAATAATTAAACATAATATTAAAATTTATTTATAAATTAATCATTTTAGAATTCACAGATAAAAATTAATTTATATCTATGATTTTTTTATTTATACATGACTAAAAATTACTGAAACAAAATTGAAATCAAAATTACATTTTGATTTTATAAAAGGATTTATTAAAACAATAAGTATCTTACAACTAATCTTATAAATTAAAAAATGTACCTATCGATTCGAAAATGTTCTTTCCAGTCTTTATTACTCCAGGAATTTAAAACAATTTCTTCCCACCAAACAGAGCTTAGAAATTTTGCCCACATTCTTCGTTGTGGAAAAACTAAATTTAGCGATGAAGCCACATATCGTACGATTATATCTAATATCCGCATGAATCTTCTAGTTCTTGTATTCCTTTTTTCCAATCTATTTTCTAAATTTATTTTTAAAAACAACAGAAAAAAATCGTAAACGTTCCATGATTATCAACAGCGACTGACATGTGCTGCATTTAAATAATAAATAGACGCAGACGTAATTGTGTTTTAGAAGAGGACTACCTTGGTCGTGTCGACTTTATCTCCTGTAAGCAAGATATATGTGTTGTTGTTTCTCATCCCCATGACCAGCAGAGCTAGATCAGGTCCATAAGCTCGTTCACTCTGAGAAAGACCAGCACCAAGAGAGGATCTTGAGCCAGGTCCTGCCTGGTGAGCCCCAGACAGGATAAAATGTGGTCAGGGGAGGCTTGAGCAGTAGAACACTTAGTGCAGATTTCGAAATGCTTACTACCACCAATAAATCTCATTGATGACAGATGACCACTGAGGAAGCGAGTAAGTGTTGTTTGATCTCGTCTACTGCCGCCCCGAACCAAAGAGCCGCCTGGGCTCCTACTCTAGTACCATGTGTGTACCGGTGGTACCGTCCAAATGGCCTTGTTATTTGCCTTACATTTAGAAAAAAGCTCCGAATAAGTAAGAGGAGCGACAGTCGTTATGGCCTCTTCAGCACCTGCTTTGGCCAAACTGTCCACAATCTCGTTTCCAGCAACATCGACATGGGACGGAATCCACTGAAAGTGGATCCGATGGGAAAGGGAGAGTTGTTTTAGTTTCCTTAGGATGTCTGCACTAGCACTGTCCCAGTCACTATTCCAGTCGGCCAGGTGCTGAATGGCACTTCTACTATCCGAAAAGATCCAGATATCATTAAACCGTGGAAGCGACATGATGGAGTCCAGACCTTCAAGAATTGCAATGAGCTCGCTTCGGAATACCGAGCAGAAGTCCGGATTTCTTCTCTTGATCTTTAACTCCTGATCCCGAAATTTAATGTAAATGTCACTGCCCGATCTGTCATCATCAAGTTTACTGCCGTCCGTATACAACTGAACAGCGTCCATGGGGACATTATTAATTCTTTCGAGAGTTAACTGTTTCAGGTAGCACGGCAATTCCATTTGTTTGCTGACCCGGACAGGAAGGTTAACATGAAAGTGAACCCCATCGAGACCCTCAGAAGGGTCGATAATCTGAGATAAGCTGTGATGCTCAATAGAGCTGGCGAAAATGTTGCCAGAGACAACCTGTCCAAAGGGACTATAACGTTTGAGCCTCCGGTTACTTTTCCGTTATCCCAGGAATTTCGAAGTACGGTTCTGAAAGCTTAGACTGGAGAGCTTACTGTAATACTTCACCAAACAAGCATTTCTCCTAAGTTTTAAAGGCTGTAGATTAGCTTCATATAGTACAATATCATTCGGGCAAGAACTGCGAAGGCCCGTGATGATCCTTGCAGCACTGAGTTGTACACGTTCAAGCCTCTGCAGGTTTGAGTCTGAAGCACTACAAAAGATGGGAAAGCCGTATTCCAAAATGGGTCGAATAAGAGAAACATATGTGTTTCTAAGGGTGATATATGTAATCAAGGTGGTACCCATTTGTGGTTATACGTAATCAAAGTGATACCCATTTTATCTTATTCCAAAATGGGTCGAATAAGAGAAACATATGTGTTTCTAAGGGTGATATATGTAATCAAGATATATGTAATCAAGGTGGGAGAGCTCAGTAGTTAAAATTTTAAGTAATGAATTAAAATATTAAGGTAAAAATAACGCGGGTAAAAGGAAAACAAATTTAATAGTACAGTTCAATTAAAACAAAAAAGTTAATTTTAAGAGAAAAAATATAGAGTTACAAGTTAAGAAAATTTAGAAGAAAAATTAGATAAGACTAATGATCCACGGAAAACAAAAAAGTAATAATGTTAAGAGGCCCAGAAAAGCAGATATCATAAGGATACAAAAATATTTTTTGTAAGTTTTTCAATTTTTTGGGATTTTTAAAGTTTTATGATTTTTTTTGTTATTTTTAAACTTTAAGAATACGAGGTCAAAAGAACAGCAATTGAAAAAATAAAAGGCCCTCCCCAGGACCATACACTTCGTAATGAGATAAATGCGGAGTTCGAAGGGGGAAAGCTAAAAATAGCAATAGAGTGAATTTGGAAAAGTACGACACCTGCTGGGGTCGAACCCACAAAGTGATTTACAAGGAAGGATGGTGTATGATGATCACTTTCGCCGAATCATGTGATGGCCTTTACTTCCGATAAGACGGGTAAAAGCAGGACGAAAATGTGGTCCCGTGTAAATGGACTTCAAAGGATTTCCCTGTTAGCGGGTAAATCCCAGGTATGATTGTTGTCCATGTAAATGCAGCTTATTACTGCTGTCAAATAAACCTTAAAATATTTACTGGTATTCACATGGTGTTTACATAAAAAATAAATTAGTTTTCCTTGTTGACATTGCTGAAGAATAATTCTAAATTTGACATTGAAGAATAATGATTTTTTTTTTGTATATTAGAAAATCAAATGTTGGATATCTTTTCACCATGGAGTTCACGCCCTGAGCAGAACTTGTTAAACCTCTATTAAACTATGCATGGTGGATTCTGCACCACGATTACGCGGCCACACATTAATCCTTGTACGTGATTTTCTGACCAAAAACTGAATGAATGTCATTGTGTAAGTACCGTATTTGCCAGATATGGCCGTGGCTGACCTTTTTCCCGTTCCCCAAGCTAAAATTACCGCTTCGTTGAAGACTTGATGAATCCACTGATGCCATAAAATAAAATTCCTTAAAGTAGCTCAACGTTATACCGTTCAGTGCCTATAAGAAGTGTTTCGTCAACTGCATTATTCGTTGGCATAAGTGTATTTCATCAAATGGGGCCTATTTTGAACGCGACAAAAAAATTTGGATTTTAATCCAATATTTTGTGATTTAATGAATAATTTCCCGTATTTGTTTGACAGAATGTATTGCTGGAAAATCTACCAAGCGTAACCTGTGTACCCAGCGCCCTATGAGTATCTAGCTCATGACTGAAATTTCATTCCTCTCGTGACCCTTTAATGTGACTTTAAATTGCTATGACAACAATGACGTTACCTTGTGACGTTCCAGTTAGCGGCTTAAAAAGGACATTTCTGCAATGTAACTGTAACATAACAATAACGTCATGTGACGTTATGAGTCTGTGGGGTCGAGATTAGCGGTTCGCATTAATCTTATCACTAAGTCTAATATTTTCAATTTTCTAGAATTAAAGCTTATTTAAACGTGAATATGTACTATGTTAAACCATGTTCAATTGCGTTCTCTATTTATTTTTTTTATATATGTGCCAATATTTTTTGTCATCAAAGATTTGCAGTATCTCAGTTACCAGGGCTTTTCAGTTCTAAAAAGACTTTTTTGTTGTTACACTGTTATACTCCTGGTTTTAAACACAATACATATACTGATTCACTCTCGTTGCACTTAGTCCCATGTATCTAAATTAGTATGCATGAACATAAATGTTTCTTTTATTCACAAACTTGAAATATTATTCTTCAAGTCTGAACTTAATCTATTCAAGTAAAATATAATTTACATGCTTATTTTAACTCTGATGCATAGGTTAAGTTTCGCATGAAGTAACTCTTCAATAATTGACACTGAATTTCTTTTTATCGAATTTATTTACCCTGCAAAAATCACAATCTCATTTGCCATGGCATATTAATGGAGGGAAATTTCAATAACAAGTTTAAAATTATGATTGTGTCAGTCAAAGACTAAGAACATTTAGCATACTATCAAGGAGATAGAAAGTTTATCAACACCAAGAAGTCAATTTTTATGAGTGTTAAACAAATGACTTAGACCTTTAGGTTTATTAAAAAAAATAAAATTCCTCTGTTATAAAAATATGCATGTCACAACTAATTCAAGTTTTAATAAGAGGAATATTCAGTTCCTAGATGCGAGTAGCACGTAGGAGACAACATAAATATTTTTAATCAATTTCATTTCATAGTTATAAAATCATTCAGAGCTATGATATCAACCGTAGAAACTTTCGGGGCTAAAGTTAATGCGTACGTGATAGCACCCGATATGTAACTCACGAATGAATGTTTTAGGCTTTTATAAGCAGTAAAGAAGTCTTTGACCTTATCTCGTAGTTGCGATACTAATTTATAGAAAAACGTTGCACTGTGTTTATTTAATGCGTGTGTTGTTATGATTTTTATACTTATAATGACTCTGTTAAGAGGTTAAGGTTGATGGATAAATCATTTGATTTATAATCATTGATGGCGTTATAAATCATAAGGTGTTTATTTTTTTCAGAAGTTCATAACCAATAATGGTAGTAGGAGTGCTAAAGATGATTAATAATTTTTAGAGGAGACTGAGCTATTTGCTTTCCTCCTTCAATATTTTACCAAAATAGTCTTTCTCCGATGCACAACTACTATCATAAATTTTACTTCAACGGTGGCTTTGAACTGATGAGAGGTTTTCAAATAGCATAAATCATGACTCGTTTACGTTACGTGACGGAGGCACTTGTACACTTGAAGTCGAACATGTTTACCCTCTACTTCTACACTATTTTCTTTTGCCCTAATGCTAACTACAGGGATTTCACATGTGTAATATCTCTTCGGAAACATTGTGATAAAGTTTTACTTTCTGGTGATGAAGCTGCTTGCGATGATATATAAAGTATTATTTTTTTTTTTATTCTATTCATTTCAGGTCTTAGAAGGAATAGAATGCAATTCAAGTACTATAATCTACAGGGCTACGTTCTTCTTGTATGGTGTCAGACAAATGTAGCTGCTTACAACGTAACAGATCAGAATAATTTAATAGTTTTTCAATATTGGTAATATGCTTGTGTGAATGCATGAGTATGAAAGCTTATGCATACAAGTGTACGTGTGGGTTCATAAATGCAGGGAGAGTAAAATTTAAGTACGTTCATGTGTCGATTTCATCCTGTCACTTATCAGACTTTCAAATACAGGGTTGTCGTAATATTACAGAAGGAAACACTATGAACTGCCAAAAAGTTATCTTTGGAAGCTGTCATAAAATAATACTTTTTGAGACTGATGAATGTTTTGTCTTATGCATTCTTCCGATTTCTTTAAGAAGATATCTAAATTTCGGTCTCTTGTGAAAATCGATTCCCCGTATTGAGTATCATTTTCATATTCATGAACATTATGTTATGACAGACGAGTACTGTTGCGATTCGGAGTAGAATTCCGTAACCTGCAATTAAAATCCTGAACCAGGTGGTCTGGTTTCCCTGTGTGAGTAATGTAGTTTCAGAGTATATATATTATTGTGATTGATTCGTCAGTTTTGTTCAGTAGGAAAACTACTGGATTTCCCCAATCCTATTATTATAAATATGAAATAAAGGGTGAAATGTTAAAGCCGGCTATTTTTGTAATATACACGCATACGCACATACATATTTATGATTATAATATTTATGTATATAGATATACATAGATAGATACATAGATATAAAAAATATATAAATGAATATAGTTCATTGCAGTCATTAATTGAGATTCATGCAGTTGTGAAAGCCGATTTTAAATTATGCGGAACTCTGATTCCCGCTGAAATAGATTCCTATATCTTTAAAAGACAAACGCTGGCAGAAGAATGCTCTCAAAATTATGACATTCAAGAACACATGACACATTCTAGAACATTCGTGTATGTAAGTGATGTTGCTACGCAAGTGAGTTAGAAGATGTAAAATGACGTGTGTCTCAAAGCAAAACTGCAAAGTACCATGTTTAAGGGTTCAAACAGAGAGTTTCACATGAGAATCGTTTTAAGGGACATAGCAAAGGGTAAAATATATGAATATAAAGGAATGATAATATGAAAAGGAAAATATACAAGTTAAATGGGATTTTATTTTTAAGCAAACTTATAAATATACATGACCTTTTCCTCGTGTTATCAGCCAAAATTAAGATTTAAAAATCAAAATTCTCTTAAACGTTACTTAAGGTCCTCCTTTAAAAATCCTTTTATCTAAAAGTAATTAGCAGAAATAATGATCATCTCCTTCAGATTAAAATTATCAGAAATAAAATCATTTCCATTGTAATCATCATAAACACATTTTTAATCTAATAGTTTATTGCTTAGAGATAATAAGGTAATAACTTGCACATTTTATTGAAGAAACAGTTTATTCAGATTTAAGACCAATTATAAACTTGAAATACCACCTCCGGTGGGCTGTATGATAAATTTATCGACAACGATGTTTAAAAAACATGATTTTGAGTTACTGAATTTTGAATATCAACTTAGCATTCAATGCAAAGGGTTCTGAAATTCTTATAGGTCATTTTAATAAAACATTTGAGGTTTAAATACTTTCAAGAACAATTCTTTTTTATTATCTCTAATTAAGCACCGGATAATGACAGTTTATGCAATTCTTGATATTATTTAGCAAATTTTTAGGAACTATATTTCACAAAAAAAATTAACACATTCAACAAGTGTATTTCGTGTTACTATGAAAATAAATTTCTGTTTCTGCATACTCTTAATAAAGTAAGGGTAGTAGAAGCTGCAACTCGTCTTAAAGAAAAAGCTGTAGAAATTTTCTGTACTACGGAAAGGATTATTATAATTAAATCTGTACTTGAGTCCTGCTACCACACATCGTATCTGAACTTGAAATAAGTGTGATTATAACTCCTATGTCATTAAAAATAAAAATATATTTGCCTTTATTGTAACATGAGATTTCTTATTTGATTCTATAATTTTATCTATTACTGCTTAGTATGTTTTTCTAACTTGACTTCCATTAATTACGCTCTTTAATAAATTTTAGGGGAAGATTATGTACGTTCTTACCATTCTCACGAAATCCCTTTTCCGCTGTAAAACGAACAAGCAGTCTCTCGCAGCGCCGCCATGACCACTCTTCTGAAAAATAAAAAGGTTTTGTGTGATTTTTTTTTAAAATCAGAAATCTGTCTAATTTAATTGAAAACAAGTAGCAAAACTTATCAACCTATTAGATAATTTTTTTAACTATTGAACTTGTTAAATAAACTTTTTTAACCTAGTGAAACCCATTTTAAAGAACTTTCGAATTTTTCTAACTACGAACAATATTATAAGTGTAATTAGATCAACAAAGAGTCACCCCAGTGGGAAACGCTACATGATAAAATATTTCTAGAAACAAGGATTCCACATAAAACTTTCCTTCTCTGCCTTTAACCCTTTGCGACCGCTATATTAAACTACAACTGAAATTCAGACATAATGTTGTATAAAGGGTCAGATGCACTTACTTAGATATTTTGTGCTCACCCAAAAACATTCTGCTGTTTTTTATTTTTACAGGGGAGAGTTGGGATAGCGTTTGTCCCACCCTACAACAAAAACGTTCCCTACATCATAGTGGATATTACAATAGTTTTGCAGTATATAAAATAAAGCAATGAAAAAAAGATACATACAATAAAATACCTTCAAATATTGCTTTAAAATAAATTTTCGATATTTATTATACCACACACAAACATATATACACTGCTGGCCACTGTAAATGCAACACCCTGAAGGAAACATGCAAATAACATGAAATTTACAACATGCATTAGCGGAGGAGAGATATGCAAATGATTAGAATTTCAGCGCAGACGCACATCACGCGCGCCTGTGGCGCCATTCAAAGCGCTATTTAAGGCTTGGAGATTTCGACGATTTCAAGTTCGGCAATTGTGTTTTTCTTGTGGTTTTTTAAAAAACGATCAATTATGCCTCGTCGGAACAGCGATCATACTTTTGATCAAGTATTCGAGTTCGACAGAGGAAGGATAGTGGCCTACCGAGATTGTGGATAATCTTTCAGGGAAATCGGTAGTCGTGTTGGACGAAACCAAACAACTGTAATGCGGATATGTGATCGTTGGATGCAGGAGGGTACGACGGACCGGCGTGTTCGATCGCATCCACCTCAGCGCACCACTTCACGTGATGACAGGCAAATTGTGCGATGGCAGTGACGGATCGCTCAGTCACATCACGAACCATAGCACAGCACATGCAGTCTGTAACGCATCATCCAGTGTCTGCGCGTTACCATTCGACGCCGTTTACAGCAGAGTGGTCTGTTCCGCAAGACGTCCATTGATTGGTCTACCCTTGACGCAGAACCACAGACGTCTCCGCCGCCAATGGTGCGATGACAGAAGGATGTGGACGGCAGAATGGAATGAAATTGTCTTTACTGACGAGTCCACGCTTCTGTCTGCAACACCACGATGGTCGCATTCGAGTCTGGAGACACCGTGAAGAGAGGATGCTGAACAGCTGCGTTATGCACCCCACACTGGTCCTGCACGGGTATTATGGTATGGGGCGGGTATTGGACTATCACTCTGGCACACCTCTAGTACGCATTGCCGATACTTTAAACAGCCAGCGCTACATCTCCGAGGTGTTGGAGCCAGTTGTCCTTCCTTACCTTCAGGGCTTGCCAACGCCATATTTCAACCGGATAATGCGCGACCACAAGTGGCACGCATGTCCAACGGTTCTTCGTCAATCGCCAGATTGAATGCTTCCTGGCCGCCTCGCCTCCGGATCTTTCGCCGATAGAAAACATGTGGTCCATGGTTGCTCTACGATTGACCCAGATTCCATCCACAGGTGCCACAGCAGATCAACTTTGGCAACGTGTGGAAGCGCTTGGTCTGCTGTACCCCAGAACCTCCAACGTCTCTTTGAATCAATGCCGAGGCGTGTGGCAGCGGTGATCTCCAACAATGGCGGCTACTCTGGCTACTGATTTTGGCAGGACCCACACTTCACAGAAGTCTATAAATTTAATCATTGATTCCTTGGTCAACATGTTATCTACAAATAAATTTTGTTGTGATATCTCTTGTCTTTCTTGGTGTTGCAATTTGGGTGGCCAGCAGTGTATATATATTCACAATTATTTAGAATTATCAATTTTTAAAAAATCCTATTCCGAATGAAAAATTCTGGCTTTCCCAGATCACAATTGTCAATATATTGCCTTGGATTTCAGCAGCCGTCGAGGTTTGCACCTGTCTCGCTGGAATTTCTAGCTAGACCACCACCAAATGTCGTACAATCGCTTTTCTTTGAAGCTTTAACCAATTTTCTGTAAGAATGAAGATCCTGTTATGTTCTGCCATTTACAACTTAAAACTATAACTACAAACAAATTCTATTCTATAGTTTGAACTACACTGAAGTGAATAGAATTTCAGGAAATTTTTTTTTAATTAGGTGGGACTCTTTTTAACCCACCATGCCGGAAAAGGGTTTAAGATAATGTTTCCCAATATCTCTCCTCAACATTGACAAAAGATTCAGCTATCATTGTTTTTTTTTAGAAATGTGGCAGACACTTGGGATATTTGGTCATATAAACCGTGAGTTCTGATACATAGTTTATTATGTGAGCTCGCAGTGCTTGAATCAACGTCACTGTCTATGATAGCACTATACAACAGCATCGTATCCTTGACCGGGATCCGAATAAACCTTGCGATGGCGTGGGGATATATCACTAAGTTTCTCAGGGCTGCTTAAATATGAACATATTCAGTAGCTAAATTGCATGACATTATCAGTCTTCTTCAAATAACCAGTACAAATATTCACCATTTGCAAAAATTGCACAATTTTGAAGAAACATTCTCATCTTAAGCGAGCAATATAAAACAAATGTCTGACTTTTATCCGTAAAAAATATTATTTTTTAACCTTTTAAAAAACACGAAATAAAACTAATTTTTCGTAGAAAAAAATGGAAATACTTACAACATTGCGTCTTTCTCGGATTGTCATCGTCTGAAAAAGATAAACACTTGAATATGTTTATTTATTACGTATATACATATATATATTCTGACATTTTTGGACTAAATCGTAAGAATTTAATTAGTTTTATTAAAAATATCTTTGAAAGAGCCTAGGCATTTCAGCTGTTTATGTAAGAGAAATATCTGGTTTGATTCATTTTACATTCATCATATGAACACTAGGATGAGTTTTTAGTTGCTTACAAAAATAAAGCAAAAAAATATTTTCTACTGAGGAGTTGTGGAGAGATGTTGCAGTATTAAAATTGATGTATAAAAAACGGTTAATTATTATTAAAATTTAATTAATTAATATTCCACAAAAAAAATTAAAAAATAATTAACATATATTATTATAAGAATGCATCATTATGATTTTAATGAAATCAAAATTAACATTTACATTTGAAACCTTTTTTCTTTCAAATTTTCCTATTAAGTGTAAAAAGAAACCATTTATCACGATTTTAAAGTTATATTAAGAAAAACATTTAAAATTTATTCTGAAAGTTTGAAGAAACTGACATTTTAAAAATAATTATAAAAACTTTAAATACCAGATTTTAAAATTCCAAAATCATAGAATTTGAATATTACTTATTTATTATATCAAAATTTATCAGTGTGAACTTTTAAAAACATATACACTCATGGACAAAAAAATTAGCGCACCAAGAAGGAGTCGTCAAAATGAAACGAAATTTTACATACGTAATGACTACTTTGATATAAGTAAATGATAAGAAAATCAAAGAAAAAGGATAATTTATTTCAGAGAAAAAGGCAAAAGAACGGAGGAGTTAATACTCCGTTGGACCCCCTCTAGCGCAAATGCACGATGCGATACGATCGGGCATTGAGTCATACAAGTTCTGTATGATGTCTTGAGACATTTCGTTCCATATTTGCTGTAACTTTGCCTCTAGTTCGTTCAAACTCGTGGGATGCCCAACTCGTCGTCCCAAATGATCCCAGATATGCTCGATTGGAGACAAATCTGGGGATCGGGCAGGCCAAGGAAGGGTAGTAACAGTGCGGAGACAGTCTGTGAACCCCTTGCCGTATGAGGCCGATCATTCTCTGTTGAAAACTGGCTCCTGGGAGCCGTGCTGCATGAGTGGCAACACATGTGGTTGCAGGATTTCATGAACATACCGCTGGGCTGTCATGGTGCCACGGAACATACTAGGGGTGACGTGTATTGTAGGCAATGGCGCCCATACAATCACACCAGCTGTGGGAGCGATGTGTCACTGTACAACACAGGCAGGATTGAAGCGTTCACTACGGGCTCTCCACACACGAAAAAACGAATTGTCATCACTGCCGAGAATGAATCTGGATTCGTCGCTAAAGACGACCGATTTCCATTCCGCTGCAGTCCAGTTTCCTCGTGCGAGGCAAAACTCCTAAGGCGTCGATGGGTGGGCGCAAGGCAGCACACGTAATGGGCGCCGCGATACCAACTGTCCTTCAGCCAGGCGCCTCGTATGGTTCGAGAAGACACAGAGGCCCCTAGTGAAGGTGCTACCTGTGCCTGGATGGCGGCCGATGATGCAGTTGGCTGTACACGTGCATTTCTTACGATGTGGCGGTCTTCTCGACGACTGGTCTGTCGAGGGCGTCCTGAGCCTGGTCTTCGTGTACATGACATCTCTCGGGTCCACTGGCCCCAACACCTCCTCACAACACAATCAGAGCGGCCTAATTGACGAGCTACTCGCCTAGCTGACCACCCAGCTTCCATCATCCCGACGATTCTCCCCCTCTCAAACTGCGACAACTGCTTATATTGTCTTCGAACACGGCGTAATGGCATGTCTATCTCAGCTCTTCCTTTGTAAATGATTCAGCACACTCAAACAAGCTTTGGTTACCTGTTTTATACTCCACAGAGTACGATGTTCAACGCCCTCTACCGGCTATACGTAATGCGCAATCACGCTGCATTTCTAATCATTTTCATATCTCCCCGACATGTACCTTCATTGCAAGTTTCGTTACGATCCCGCAATTATTCTTGGTGCGCTAATTTTTTGTCCATGAGTGTATTTATTAATAATGAAATGTGAATTTTTTGGTTTGTTAAAGAGTCATATTCAACTACATATGAAATATTTCTAAATTTTGACCAGTAATATCGTTCTCATTTTTTTCTTTCTGAATGAGTCCATGAGTGTATACACTCATATTAAAATTAGCGCACCAAGAAATAATTGCGAACCATGAGTGTATATACATAAAATATATGTATACATCCATGAGTGTATATACATAAAACATATTTGATATTTTGAGGAATTTAAATTTTGAGTATGAATTTATTGCTAAAGTTGTTAATTAACGTTTCATATTTTCAAAATTATGATTTTAAACTTATACTAACACATGCTCTAAATATCATTTTGTGATTTTTTAGTGATGCTTATAAATATTCAAACGCCCTTTTTAAGGTATTTCACGTTTTACCTCTTAAAATTTCAAATTAAATCTTGCAAATTTCCATCTTTTTATTGCATGGACTGAAAAATTCAAAGATTTAAATGGTATCTTAAGGCTAAACAAGTATATTTTATAAACAAAGAGTAGTTTAAAAATAGCTATTAAGTTTTGTATGAAATCGTGTTGCATACTTCTAAGGTTAGACTTTTTGAAAAATTCTAAACTTAGTGACATGAGTTAATTTAAAAAAATACAATTAATTTAAAATCTGAAAACCTGTAATTCTAAAAATTATTATTAAGTTTTTAATTGTGTATTCTCTTAAATTTAAAGGTTTAAGTTATAATTTTTAAACAAAAACATAATATTCAAATTGTGCCTCTTCACAATATTTCTCAGTTACATTTCGTAAGCTACTAAACATTCTGAATTTTACTAAAATTGTCATATATGTGTATAAAAATATGATAAAACTAACATAAATCGTATTATAAATGTTCTGAATTATGAATATAAATGCAATGAAATGCTTAGTTGGATAAAAATGAAAAAAAAAAATAGTGATTCCTAAAAATCCTAATGTACGTAAAAACTTCCAATCATTCAAGTTTCAAACATGCTTTATATTACACATACATACAGCAGCCAAATTAACTTAAATTAAACTACCTAAGTTTTGTATTATATTTTACTTTGAAATTTGCAATGTATGTGTAGAATTCCTTGAAAATTCGATCTCGCTGTATGATTTGCTCTTGTAGTAGATTATGAAAATTCCTCTGACCACTTAAGTTCGAAGGCGATATAGCTCTGAGAAAATCTTAAATACTTTGAATAAGTTTTGAGCATAAGCTGCTAAGAAAAATTTGTAAACAGAGTTGTAGCATAGTGTTACAGCTGACTTTCATAATACAACTTGCTGCCTAGATTCATCAATCTGCAATCAGGCTACTATGGCGGCTTTCAGCCAGTTTTTTCACCGGTTCTGTCGTAATCAGGATTCTAATTTTTTTTCAATTTTTTTTTTGTCTGTGTTGTTGCATTTTTGTGTGGAGGTTAACGTCCGAGACAAGAAAAAATTTCGGCACTGAAGACATAACAAGATATCCCTTTTAAGTTTTCTCTTATGTTAAGCTTTCCAGTATTTGCCGGAAAAATACAAACACCCAACTGTTCCCAGAAAAAAAACGATTGTATTCAAATTTAGATCTCTGTTCAAATATATAAATTTACGGACTTTTTTATTCCTCCGAGGGAAAGAAAGTTTTATAGCTTGATTTACACACGATACAAAGAACAAGAACACATCGTAATAACTCCTCCAGAAATTATCAACAAATAATGCAAAAATATCAGTATATGAATACTAAATGATGTTTTACGTTCTGATTTAAACGTTTGATTTTTTCTACAAGGGTGATCCGAACATCCTTGAAAACTAAGGTTATTACAAGAACAGACTAATTATTTTGTATTAGTATCAGCAAATATCCTTACATGTTTGAGTACAACGGGGTTCAAAATTCTTTTGAACGTTGCCATATGAAATTTTTTTTTAAATAAAGCAATAAACGCACAAACCGAAGATTTGGTAAATAATTCTGTTTGAATCTTAAGAAAAAGTAGTTTATCTTAAAACATTTTTCTCCCTGTCATAAAAATCATAATATTCAATAAAAAAGTCTCCATATTTTGCGAGTTTTGATATGTTTGTATAGGAAAATAGCCTAAATATATTAATCATAAATAGGAAATTAAATAAAAGGAAATACTTATTTAAATAATAATATTGATGCTGAAATGTTTTCATTAGTGTTTCTGTTTTTGAAGTTTTGTTTTTTTCTCATGAACACGTGAACATTTTCACGGCTTTAAAGCTTTATATATGTTAAATACTCTAAACTACCGAAAAAAAGGGCAGAGATCACATCCTTTCGAAAATATTGTTTAAGACTCAATCTTTTAAAAGAACAAAGAGAGGGGGAATTTAAATCTTTATAATAAAAGCGTTTAAAAACATTATAAAATATGGCACAAAGTAATAGTTTGATATTTTACGATATCAAATGCTTCATAGTTTTTAGATATAGCTGGTATAAACTGGAAATATGCTATTTCCTTTCAAAAATTGTCACACCTTTCCTTTCCTCTATCGTCCGATGAAGAAAGAGAAATAACGAAATAAAACTATGTGATCTTGATTCGTTTAGAATTTTGAAATAAGAAAATTTTGAGCTCACAAAATCGTAGATTTTCGTATGAAAACCAAAAGTTACTGACGTAGCTTTTTTAAAAAAGAGAAATTTCGAATTTACGGTTAATAACGGGATTTCTCTTTAGCCCCGTCATTTTTGAAAAAGTTATTATCTACAAATAACAATTTCTTTAAGCCCCTATTACAAAGATCTGATCATATTTAACTGAACTATGGTCAGAGCCTGATTAGGCAGGGGCATACGGGGCAGTTGCCCCGGCCCCCACATCAGAGGGGGGCCCCCAATCGAATAGAAAGTTTATTTTACGTTTCCTTCTTTAATGAACTTCTTTAAACAAAAATATCAGTACAGTGCAAAATCCGTCAGTTTTATGTTAGCTTGTTTCATTAATCTATCGTATGAACACAAATCTATATTTCGTAAATCCATGGTTTTCTAGGGCGGAATTAGCTGAATTCCGCCCTAATGTCAGCAAGGATTGATTTTTTTATGTATGTTTTTCTTTATTATTGTTATTATTTGAGAGTCTGCAATAATAAGGTTTAAAAAAAGAAGTAACATTTAAGAAATCACTCAATACAAGAAATAAATGGCAATATAGACGTTGAAGTAGAGTGGATACAACAGTTGCAGCATCTACAAAACAATCAGCTAATAGGCTTGTATTGTTATTCACGATAAAAAAAAGAAAAGAAATAATATTTAATGAAGTTGGTATAACAAGCCAGGAGCATTTGCAAATTGTTGGTAAGGAAAATCACGGAAATATAACGGATAAATAATAAATAGCATTTTTGTCAAATTTTGGCTCTTCGATGTGCTATATCCTTTAATGATGGACATAGAATTGTCAGAAAAATCAATAAAATGAACAGAACAATATTTCGTCTGCCCGTTGGAGGTGGGTGGGGACTTTATAGCTATTTTAGGTTCTAGTAAATTTTCTTGTTATATATCCATAATGAGGAGAAAAAATTTAAATACCTTCATAAAGTTCGGTTTCTTCATTACTGAAGTAGTGAAGCAGAGGGGGGCCCCCAAGAAGTTTTTTGCCCCGGGCACCAATTAGGCTAAGTCGGGCCCTGACTATGGTTGTAACCCCTTTTAGCTCTCAATCTCACGTACACCCCTCTCAGACTTTACAATTCAAATAATTCCGCGACTTCCTTCTCCCCCACCCCTTCCATTTGGAAACGAAATTTACTGCTTCCTTAAAGAAAAGAGGACTTCAAACAAACGAGTGCCAAAATTTTCGATTTCACGTTGAACTTTTCCTCTGAGAAAGGTTGGGGACCGTAGATAGGGTCAAGACCCATGACATGAACACCTAGGTCAGGGTAGGGTAGAGATTCTCCTCCTGAGTCATACAGGATAACACGTTTGCTGTTTGTCTCAGAAGCAGGTTTCGGTGTAAATTCTGAAGTTTGAGAACGTTTTACGTCAGATAGTTGTCCAAAAACGACTTTTGCATGAGATAATTTTTCAGCTCACGAATTCGGGGTGAGTTTTTGCATGTACCCTCCTTTAATTTCGATTATTCAGTAATTATTTTACACTTAGAATGAATAAACCGGAAAACTCTCTCCCACACACACTGCTTGTTATTCTGTTTTAATTTGATACATTTTAATTTATTTCCTTTGTCTCTATTTCTTTTTTTTTGGCATTTTCAGTTTAAAGTATGTATTGCACTGTAGAAAAGTACATAAGCTTTAGCACCAAACTTATTTAAAAACATACTTATTTAAAAACATAGAATCGCCATGCAAAATTTCAGCCCTTTAGATCCAGCGGTTTTGTCTGTGCGTTGTATGTCAGTCAGTCAGTCAGTCAGTCAGTTACGGAACTGTTTTATATATATAGACTATTTAAACGTAAAAACATTTTAAATGGAGATTTATGACACTAGTACAAATGTAAAGTGAGACTGGGGGGAAAGTAAATAGTTAAAAATTGATTTGGCCTTTATCTACATGCTAATAAATCGATACTACAGTGTAAAGCAATTTAGATTGATTCTATATCTTTACCTTATTATTCCTTCTTAAACTATTATAACTTTTGTTTATATGATTTTTATGAAATTGTTTTTTAGATTAAAAAAAATCATAAAAAGTTGTATCCGTTATACACTGAAGTGCCACTGAATTAGGGATACCTTACATAGTAACGAGTTGGGCATCCTCTGGCCTGATACAGCTGCCACACGACGAGGCATAGATTCAACAAGTTTCTGGAAACGTTCCAACGGGAATGGCTTGCCAAACTATGGCTAAAGCTGTCCATAATTCAGTAAGGTTCTTTGGTGTGGTGTGATGGCCTTTCACGCCTTGTTCCAAAACATCCCAAAGATGCTCAATAGGATTTAAGTCTGGGCTTCTAGGTGTCCAATTCATGACAGAGAAGTCAGAGGAATGCTCATCCAACCAGCCAGTAGCCAACCGGGACTTGTGAGAGGTACAGTTGTCTTGCTGGAAAACTCCATTACCGTGCGGATAACAGAACAGCATAAACGGATGGAGGTGATCACCCAGCAACTCTACGTACCGAATTGCATTGAGGGAGGTTGGTACACGCACCAAAGATCCCAAACTGTGCCATGAAAAAACACCCCAGACCATGATTGAGCCACCACGCCCTTGTATAGTTCCAGCCAGGCATGCAGGATCCATGGATTCATGAGCCTGACGCCATATTCTCAGCCTCCCGTCGGCGTTAAGTAGTCGGAATCGAGAATCATCACTCCATGCTACTTGTTTCCAGTCCTCTACACTCCAGTCTCTGTGCTCTCTTGCCCAGGCAAGACGTGCAGCCCGATGGCGAGTATAGAGCAATGGTACTCTCGTAGGTCCACGGCTCCCGAAACCCATACGGTGAAGCGAGCGTTGCACAGTCCGTTTACTGACTGTACGACTGGCACCGTCATTAAACTGGGTGGTAATTTGAGCTAATGTTTGGCTTCGCTGGCTACGTACAATACGCCTCAGCCGTCTCTCACCACGCACTGTCAAGGCTAATTGTCCTTAGCAGTTTGCCCGATTGCTAGTTTTTTTCCACCATCCATGTATTCTTGGTATACTCTTGACACTGTCGACCTTGAAAATCCTAGCTGTCTGACGATTACGGAAATTGAATGGCCCATGCGTCCGCGCACCTACGATTTGTCTCGCGATCGCAAGGCGTCTAAATCATGCAGTTTACCCATACTGGCAATTCCAACAAATAATTCAGAACAACCACAGTACGCGCTTATATATACAGTTACCACAGCGCCCTCACTTGCGCATACAATGAGGCGCTAGCGCTACACAATTTGCATAGGCTTTGCTATCCCTAATTCAGTGGCACTTCAGTGTACATTATTGCCCTTTTTTGTTATAGGTTGGACTTAAATATTAAAATAATATTGAAATAAATATAAATTTTCAGATTTACGAATTTATAATGATGCAATTCACTAAATGAAATGTAAATACCTCTCATTATCAAATCAATTTGGTAATTTCGTAATTCGTAAATTCCAAATCAATTTGGATGTTACGGATGATGCTATTCACTAAATGAAA